>APFE030537941.1:0-17878 GCA_000404065.3 Pinus taeda | reverse complement strand
GTCTAATAAAGAAACACGTCTTGTTCCCGATATGCTTCTTTCTTTATGTTAATGATGTTCATGTTTGAATTTCATGTATGAATGGATATCTAAAAGTTTATAACTAACTCCTTTCTTGTATAACATGAAGATGATTTTCATATAAATCTTTGTCCATATACTGTTGCATTCTTTGGAATTGTTGGTTTTCCAGGGCAAAGGAGCGGAAGGGACGTGAAGAGGGGTTTGGACCCTTGAGGAACTACCCGAATGTAGGACCTGAGGTATGTCCTTCTCACCTTAGAAATAGATTTTTCTAGCATAATGGCTGTGTGTGTGCATGTTTCTTGATTTAGACAACTTTCAGTCTGCTAGGGTTCCACCCAAGAGCCTTAGGGGATAAAATCCCGCAACAATACCTAGCCTAAAATCCTTTTCCTGATCCAGTCATCTTGGTTGAGATCCTTACAGAGAGAACCCTCTCCCAACCTAATAGGGCTAGCTACTTGGCTAAGCATGGTTTATGGTTACCTTGGCATTGCCTTCCTTCAGCCTGAGGTTCAATCCAGGTGATAACATACCGTTCACCCATTATCGCAATGGGGTATTCATCCTATGACTTGTAACCCTCACTAGCCCGAGGGGGCCATGGGGGCATGGTCATTTATGTGTGTTATTCCACTATTTGGCCAAGTCTATGCTTACACGTCATGCCAAAGGTAAAAATTCGGTTTCATTCTCTGTTGATCGATTACCCAAGTCTGCAAATGGGCTCCATATGAAATTTTTTTACACGTGATCATCTGTGTAGATACTTTGTACATTAGTAGTGTGCATTTTTACTTTTTGGTGCGATTGTTTTCTTTGCAAATATGATTCCTCTGCTTACCTTTTGTTTCACTCGTTTCATAGATGTCATCAAACCATTATGTTGGTTTTGCTGATGGTGCTTTTCATAGCACGCGAAACTTATCTTCCGCAGCTTGGGCACTCTTTGCCCCTAATGTAGAGTTGATCAATTTACAAGGTATTTTCCTGGGATGAACAACTAATAATATTGCTGAGTACATTATACTTCTTGAACTATTATCAAAAGCAGTTTGTCTCAAAATCATAAATTTGGTTGTTAAGTTAGTTTCACAAGTCATTTTTCTACAATTAAATGGTCATTATTTAGTAAGAAATGCACAAATTTTGTGCATGTATCTATGCGTTTGATTACTCGAAAGAAACTTTGATTACATTACATATCAACACACTCCACAAAATTTGAATGCATTAATAGACGTATTGGAAAATTATGTTTTAGATAGACATTTGTGTCACTTGAAAAAAACCAAACACATCATCATGATATTTGAACACATAAGTAAACAACAGAAAGATGCATATGTATATATATATATATATATATCGAGTCTATTAAAGTGTGTTATGTCAAAATCTCAAAAAATAGTGTTTTGAGACACATGGCTTTAAAATCTTACAACGATGTAGATAATATGACTAGGAATAGGGTACTCGCCCACATGATTCTCATGATAGCATGAGACAACTCTAATAACTTGGCCTAATCACTGATGAAGTCTCACGGATGCTCCCATTGTGTGCCTTTGGTACCGCAGGCGTACTCTCGAATCCTCAAGTAAGGACTTACACGTTTCGATCCATCTCCACTACAGGATCTACTCTTCCTCGTATGTAAATTCTTCCTGTATTGGGCATGCTACTTACTGAGCGGTTAGAGACATTCTAGTAGGTCTTTCGAGTCCCACATCTGCAAAATTATCATAAGTGAACTCTCAAATACACTTTAAAAAAATAATAAAACTTGAAAAGTTCCAAAAAATAAGTTTTTACGTATGGTCCATTGTACACCAAGTGGTAGAGGAAAATCTGGGTCTCCTCTGAAGTCTATGCCAGCATAGGCATATTCATCTACCACAATTAGATGTTGGCATAACCAATCAAAGAACATTGGAGGGAAATGCATCCGTTGAGCTCCTCTAGCTTGAGGCATAATCTCACTCCATTTGAGTAACCTCATATCTCTTAGAGCTAGATCATCCACCTCTATCCACTGGTAACGAAACAGAGGCACGTGGTCCAAGACTAAAGTGACTAAGATCGATCCAAATCCAAACTTCTTCAAGCAACTTGTTTTGCACTTGGTCAAAAGTCTTTTCATGTTAACTAGAAATTCTTCACACCAATTAAATATAGTTGGAGGAGACATTCCACTTTGTATTGGAACTGATATTTCGTTGCCTCATGCAATGCTTGAGCCCGAGCTATATAGGCCATGGTATGTAGAATTTTCTTGAAGGGTAGGTTTTCGATGATTTCTATCTTAACCTTTCCACTCATGGTTGTTTCTACATCCGAGCAATGCCTTCTGATCAATGTACTAGTGCTCTCTCCTCCAGTATGAGCTCTGAAGAGTTGGATCGTCTCTCTCTCCTAGATAGTTCAGTGATGAAATAGATGTCAGATACCTCTAGTTCAAGCTCTTGATCTTCAATAATGAAGATCTCATGGCTGACATCCCATAATGCTATGAGATACTCTAGCAATTCGTCCTTAGCTCTGAGTCCTGGGGTCTGAAACAACTTAAGCAATCCACAGTCCCTCAAAGATTTAATACATGTCGCGCTTTAGGAAGCCTAGTGGTCTTTTGCCTTGTGGCCTCTCTCTTTCCATTCGATGGCCATATTCGTTAAAATATCCTGCAAATAATCCATAAGTAATATTTATAAGTCTTTCAATGGGTTAAAATTTTGAAAAAAATGATTAAGACAGAGTATTTCTTGTTTTATTTTTTCACTCTGTGCCCAAAACGATTGTTTCAATTGTTTTTGCACTTGCAGCAGGATGGTCTTTTGGGTTATGGGGTGATTAGCATAGATCCAATGATTAGACTCACACTAATCACCCCCCAATATATATATAATATATATATATATATTTATATAATATACATACATACATAAAACCTCCTTGTAAATACTCAAAACTTTTATGAAATGACATAAAATGGTATGAAAACAAGAGAAAGGGAAGAGCTCTTACCTACAACTGACATTTCATGAAATGGTGTCCCAAATTTGCCACTCCACTTGCCTGAAGAGAAAATAGGGTAAAATACACTCTCCAAATTACTTGAAGTGAAAGGGTAAAATGTTTTTTTACTTTTTGTCTATTATCAGTTTTCAAATAAAAATTTTCCACTATTTTATTTTTTTACTCGATATCAGTGATGTGTGTTCGTCTTTGTGCAGTTACAGGATCTTTTGGTGGTAACATTGATCATTTTTTACTGATTCAATGAGTTTTAATTTATCTCTTTTTCAGACTTGTTAAAGAATAAATGAAAAGGGAACCCCCCAGGAGTCATCTTTAAGCTCTTTTCTGAGTCTCTAAAAATGAAAAGATCATTGAGTAATTTTCTTTTATAACTCATTAAATTAAATGAATTGACATTCTCTCAGTATCTGTTTACCGCTTTTTGGGGTTGGGATTGAATATTTATTAAAAGGCAACACCTTGGTTGACATGGTCAAGAGGTTTCATCAAATATTGTTTTCTACCTTTCTGGGTTCAAGAGACAAATTCCAAAAAGGGACCTGATGGAGTTTTCTTATTCATCTCTTTTTGAAACTTTCTAAATATGAAAAATACACCAAGTTACTCTCTATCAAACTCGTAAAAAAAAACGATGAAAGACTTGTCACTATGACGAGACAAAGTTTCTCCTTCCTAGGACTCGTAAAACTTAATAGGATGGGTTCATTTAAAGAGTGGAGTTATACGACAAGCATATGTTATCCCCTTCAAGATTGTGATTAAACATAATTGGGCTACTCACTAGAAATAGTGGAGAAAAGGGGAAAGTGAAACATCTCTTATATAGGCATCATGTTGCTCTTGAACATGACACTCATTTGTTTTTCGTGTTGAGTTTGGGATATCCTCACTCAATCACTTGTCCTTCCAGGTTTGGGTGATCCATTTTTCCTTTCATTTGACTATTCCACTTCATCATCATGACCTTCATTCCTATCTTGAGTCAAATTCTACCACACTCCAGAGTTGTGTCGCTGTTATGTTCAAGAGAAGTCCTATCTACAGTTTAATACCTATACATTGTCTGACCTGTTGTCATAGTCATGGATCATAATCGTTTATTCCACTTTGTTCCTTGTTTCATGTCGATGATGAGGGAATCATTATGGCCCTCCTTCGATGGGACATTTCATGTTGAATTCAGCTCATTATATAGGAAGATGACTTAGAAACTCCCTTGCAGTACCTAAGAGCTTGCATGCCTTAATGGAAAGTTCTTCGTATTCGATGATAGGTTTTCACTATTCGCCTTTGATTGGATGATTCCATGAATTTTCGACTTCAGCTTCATTTTCACATTCACAAATTGTATTGTCATACCTTGAGATCCATTGTCATTTTTGGTGGTTTCTCTCGTGCCCATTAACACTTCACATCATTTCCCAGTAATCATTTGATTTTATAGCTTGTTCGACTTCAACACATTTATTCTCATGTTAGAATTCATACTTTGATCAAGTTGCGATGGAGCACAAGACCCTGATTTTTGTCTGATATAACTTAGGCTACATGGATTTATGTATTATTCATGATTGTATACATGTTTCCTCTATACAGATGGTTGTGACCATACCATTGGACCTTATATCTATGATGATGATTATCCTTCTATATTGGGTGGTTGCATCCATACCATGGATCTTAGACTTCCAGACGGTCATTTTCATTCTGATGGTTGCATCCATACCATGGATCTTTTCACATGGTCCTTTCTATTCGGATGCTTGCGTTCATACCATGGATTTATGTTTTGATATATATGATAGAGATATCAGATATGTATATGTATATGCATCCTTGATTTGGAGGTCTCCTGATGGTGTTTGTTCTCATCCTTTCACTAGCTCATAAAGCATCTCAAACCTCACTCCTAGTTCTTCCTTCATGCTTTATGGGGCATCTGTTACACAATATTTTGTCACACCTCCTACACTTCCCTGTGTCATACCCCAGAGTGCCAAAACCTTGAAAAATATGCATTTTACCCATCCTGATATGTAGTCTACATCCTCCATGAAGAAATAATGAAAAGTTTCCTTGAGAATTTCCTGAGAAAAATGATCTCAAAGCCATAATTTTTGGGTCAGCATGATTGTGACACTGCCCTCTCATGCTGATATAAGGTTGCACCATATGAGCCTCGTGCTGCCAACACAACTTTTGCCTAAATACTCGCATTGAACCCTAAAAGTAAAGCTTTCCCAAAGTGGAGCAGAAGCTTTGTGATCTAGAGGCTTCCAGAATGACAAGCTGGATGATTTTTGTTGTGGATGTGGTCGAATTCTCCCAATATTACCCTTTTATATTATCCCTATGAGCCTCTTCCTTGAGATGAGCACCTTCCCCTATATTTAGTGAGATCCTAACTCCCTCTCCCTACTTATGAATTCATTCCCCTCCATTTCCAAATGTTTGGTCTCTAATTATTTTCACCTTTATGCTGAGATAGTGCTTACATGCTATTCACTTTAGCTTGGAGAAGGAGTGCTTGGAGAGCTTGAGCTTGGACTTGGACATTCACTCAAGGAGGAATACTAAAATCAAGGCCTAGGTTGTATGCTTCCTCTTTTGTTTATTAATATATACAATTGTTGGTTCACTTTCCATAAATTCTTGTGTCAACACTTCATTTATCTTAATGCTTCTTGATTTGTTAAGTGGATTACATTTGATTATGCTTGTTTTAAATTTATGCTTTGTCATGTCTTTGGCCTCTTATGCAGTTATTCAAACATTATGAGCAACAAGGACTGATCTAGAGGAACAAGTGATCAAGATCTTCGATAAAGGAGTGCATTATAGCATCACAGCGAGGTGGGTCTCCTTCCTCTTCTCTTATTTTGATTGTAATATAGGAAATTTCCTTGTAGATTGTCTCATGTGTTGCGCGACTGACTCATTGGGCTAGAGGGATCATCTATGTCCAAAAAGAGGATTTACCTCACCAACATGATCTCATATCAATCATCTAGAACATTATTACTCCCTTCAACTGGTCAAACATGTCATCAATACTCAACAACGGAGACCTATTCTTAATGGTCACCTTGTTCAACTTCCTATATTCAATGCATAGTCTAAGAGTACCATCCTTATTCTTCACAAACAACACTAGTGCACCTCAAGGTGACATATTTGGATAAATGTATCCCTTATCAAGAATTTCCTTCAACTACAACTACAACTCTACTAACTCTGGAGTGTTCGTTAGAGCCTTCAATGTTGGTGTTGCCCTTGGTATGAACTCAATAGAGAAGTCCACTTCTCTATGAGGTGGAAACTTTGAAATATTTGCAAGAAATACATCCTAAAACTGTTGTAACATCGGGTACCTTCTCAATACCTCTGCATCCTCACAATCCTTACCGTTATCACTAGAAATATGTACTTCAAATAACACACCCTTTCTTGCAACTGTGCTTTGTCTGCATAGCTATCACCATTCTAATGTATGTTTCCTTCTTCTTACCCTACAAGATCCTCTATTCTCAATTGTCATCCAAGCACTCAATGGCCTTGTCATAGCAATCCATTTTAGTCCTATGAAGATACAACCAGTCCATACCCAAAACGATACTATATGATCCCAATAGCAATACATTTATATGTGTTGAGGTAGGCATACCATTCTACTTGAATCCACAAGATCTTACCCAATGATGAACTCTTTTCTTTGTGCCTGTAGCTAATTTCACTACCAAGATTCTGCATGCACTTCCATATCAATAATGGATGTATGATGGTTTACTTTCTTATTATCTAATGCTACATAGATATTAGGAATACTTTCCCCAACATCCCCAACTGTATGTGCCTCTTGTGCATTATAGATCTGAGGCCTACCACCCTAATACCGTGTAAAATCTCTCTTGATATGATCCTTGCCACATATACAAGACTGCAACGTTCTTGTGACATCACCTCTATTTTGTTTCCCTCTAGGCTGTGACCTGTTAGGGTTCTATAATTTACAAGATCAAATGACGATTGAATGATTTCTTTCAGTATTTCAAATTATAAATAATATTGCATACTACAAATGATTTCCATATATATATATATATATATATATATAAAAATTAAAAAATAAAAAGAGGGTATATATACAAAAAATAGAAAAATAAAAATAAAAATAAATGATAAAAGAACCCCACAAAAAAAGGAAAAATGTGAAAGTGATGCTAGTTGAAGTTCCACTGATAGTACAATAATTTGGTAGAGAATAAATTCATGAAATTGTGTGCATCTTGTTTAAAATTCCATAATACTTATTTTGTTTCAAACATACAGCTTAATCATGTTCAAGCAAATGTCAATTCATGACAATTAGATTAGAATGAATAACTTAGCCAAACAGTGTAAGCTTGGTTGATATTAGGTTAGGTAGAATAGGTGAATAAATTAATCCAACAGTATAATTTCGATTAATGAACTTGTTAGATTAGTTTTATTGTTTGGATAGATGTGTTTAGTCCTTTAATGCACTCCTAAATGCATGCTAATTTATTTTAATTTAGTTTAGGGAAAATTGAACTTATTGTGAAAGTGGTTAACATGTGGTGTCAATTGTCCAAAGTTTGGACCTTATTGTAAAAAATATACACCCATGATATGAAGTTTTTTTGTTGGCGATAAACCTTCCACATGTTCACACTCCTAATCGCAATCTTATTTCCATCTGATGGCTCCAAGGCCTTTTCAGCCCCCCCTGCCATGTTTCCCTTTATCGACAATGGTGGGGGAGGGGTGTTTGAAAAAGAGGTTTCCACTACATGTCCTTCACACATGTTTTCTCACCCCCCTCACTGTTGAGGGATTTAATCCACTAGGGCTTTTGGGTGGAACCCTAGCAGACTGAAAGTTGTCTAAACAAAGAAACATGCATACACATAGCCATTATGCTAGCAAAAGTTAATTCTAAAGTAAGAAGGACGTACCTCAGGTCCTACATTCGAGTAGTTCCTCAAGGGTCCAAACCATTCTTCACGTCCCTTTTGCTCCTTTGCCCTACAAAACCAACAATTCCAAAGAATGCAGCAGTATATGGACAAAGATTTATACAAAAGTCATCTTTATGTTATAAAAGAAGGAAGTTAGTTATGAACTTTAAACAACCATTCATACATGAAATTCAAACATGAACATCATAAACATAAAGAAGAAGCATATCGGGAATCAAGACGTGTTTCTTTATTATAGACAAATCGAAAGTACAAAAGGAGTAATATCACCTGAGCAACCTTTCATAGGCTCCAATCACAGCTTCCTTCCGGATTCATCCCGCCTCAAGCCTCTAGCATATCTCCTTCCAAGACTCACTCCATGATGCCATAACTAAGGGATGAATATCAAATCACAAGGAAACAAGGGTTTCCTGTACAAATGGGGGAAGTGCAGAAGGCACAAGGGTCTCCAGACCTGGTCAGGCGAAAATCTTAGTATAATAACCTTTCTCTCTCTTCTCTCCTCCCTTAGGCCTTCCCTTTGATGTCTTTTTATACCAATTCCAAAGTAGTTTTTTAGTTAGGAATTGGTTGGGAACAGTTGGGGCCACGGGCACTAACAGCTGATCAACAAGTAAAACCTGCGATCTCCGCCCGAAAATAAGGAGTTTTATATTTTTTTAAGTGTTTTAATACATATACGTGAGTTGGGTATATATGTACCTACGTATACACGTGTTTAACTCAGGGAAATGTCACATACAGGGAATAAAACACTATTTTTTAGATTTGGGACCAGGTCTAGAAGGAGGGGTTGCCCTAGGCCATGAGTGCAGCATCACAAACCATAATAGTGATATTTGGATCTATAAAAGATGCCCCCTAATATATGAGGTTAGAAGGGGTACATGATGGCCGAAATATATTAAGCAAGTACATGGAAAGGAAATCTGCCAAAAGCCGAGGAGTACTTCACCAGAATTCAGCCTGCCAAGCCACAAAAGGAGATCCAAAAGAAACACCGTTTGAGGCGGGCATACCCATGCTCAGAGAAAGCAAAGCACATCCGCATATCAAGTACAAGCAAATCCACTAAGTATACAAGTATAAATGACTGGAAAATACATAATGGATCATCTGATCATGATCGAAACAAGTACATGCCTGAATATCACATATAAAACTGTCAATGATGCTGAGAAATACAACGGATCACTGATATCAAAGACTGATCCCGAAAGATACCAACTGAACATGATGGAAAAGGATGGTACTACACTGCAAACTCAGGTGCCAGCATATATAATGTTGCCATGACTGACTGCAACATATAAGGTGGAGTGGTATCAACTAGCAGCAACAGGAGCAACTGTCAAGTGAACCAATAAATGCTGATACAACCTGAGGTCTTCACCGACCACCGTGGTACATTTCTACACCATGGGAATAAATGATCTGAAGTTGACCATGTGATAAATCGTTTGATTACTGGTCATTGATGTATACCATTAACAAACGCGAGACTACTCACCGATAATGATAATGAGCGTCAAGGTACCCAGTACCAAACCAACAAGTGTGAATAAATGAGCTGGAGTCGAACACCTGTAAGAATCTATCGATCAGGAGACAATGATGGTTTCCCACTTTCGATAGTGAAGGATATGCCACTAATGACTACAAACCCCAAGGTACTGCCAAATGGACTCTAGATCTTTGCCCCACAGCAATGAGTCGGAGTCGATAGGGAAATATCTGCTAGAAGGAAGGCACTAAAGCATCCTTCATAAATCTAGCGCGAGTGTAACCCGTAGGCCAATAATGTGGAGGAATCGGATGAAGGAGATGTAGTAACCGAACCGAAGTACGTTTCCGGCGTACACAAGATATGGCTAGCACACGGCAGAAACCCTCTGAACCAACCAATAATAAAAGCTGACATAGAGGCAAGGTATCCACCAATAGGGTAAAATGGAAACCAAGGTATTGCATGAATCCCAAAGTGTGATAATGTAAGATGACGTCGAACACAAGGGAAACCACTCAGTCAAAGACCCATGATACTGATCGATGTTGAGCACAAGGTAACCTATCAATAATGAAAATAGGGCCAGGGTGCAGCTCTAGGCCTGCCCTCAGAGCAATATGTTGTTGTCAATAAGGACAAGACCTGCCAGCAAGAAGTCAATGGGGACCTTCTCAAACCGGCATGAGTAAAGGAACAATATAACTGATGTGATGATAGACATGACACTGACAACGGGATGGCCGACTGAAAAATGAGTCAAGGGACACCGCAAAGAGGCTGATTCAGGCTAACTTCCCTTGAACAAAAGCATGACTCAATGTGACTATGACAGCATATGATGAATCTGTATAAGTTCGTCATGCAGGAGGCACGAACGAACCCTCCATATGATTGGAAGAGATAACCAATCGGGGGAGGACTCACTCAAAAAAAAGTTTAAGGCTTACCTAAGTCAAACTAAATCCCACCCAAGCGGAGGAGACTTTGTTTTGAGTGCTTTGTTCAAGGGCGACACGACTGACTCTAGCTGCCAATAATAGATAGAAATATTGTCCCGTTCCCACTCTTTTTGGAATATTTAATTTTTTGTCTTTTTCTATTAAGCTCGAAAAAGAATAAAAGAATGATATGGTACAGTGGAAAGAACGAGTGTCGGTGAAATAGATGATCTAGTTCCTGGGAGTGGAACATTCCTATGCTCAATGCAGGGAGGCGAAAACTGGTCAGTGACACTCAAAGGTGTGTTCCTTCCACGGGTCAAGGTGTGTCAAGTTGCAGAAGTCAAAGGTATGCAAGGTTGATTTTGCAGATGTCATGGTCAAAAGTTGGCTTAAACACGAGTCCAAGTGAAGCCGTCTTTAGGCCAAAAGGTGCAAATGGTCAACATGCAATGCAGTAGTACAACTCAAAACAAAGGAGCCTCTAGGGTATAAGGCCAGAACAAATCGAAGAAGCTAAGAGGAATGAGTCTTCGATGCACAAGTCATGGTGGGACTACAGAGGACTCCCGAGCCTAAGGACAAAAAATCAGCATGAGTGCCAAGTGAGAACAAGGTACTAACTATGGCACGCATGATAAGGTAGGCTTTACCACGCAAGTCATGATAATTATAAGCAATGAGAAGGTTCTGCACCATAACTTGGTGCGGTTGATCCTAAGGCCAAAATGGGCAAGGAAACTGATAAGTGCACAATGCAGGCGGAAAAACCTAACCTATATGCCAGTTTCGGAAACCAATACCTGTCAGCACGGACCAACCATAAAAATTTCCAAAGGAGAAATCTTCCAAGTTTTGTATACATAAATAGGAACACTAGACAAGAAGTTAATACATCCCACATATAAACTTCATATAAGATATTGTGTTATAGAATACAAAACTTGAAAATGCGTACCTTATATATACAATATGGTACAGGGAACCACGCAGCCTTGTGGCTTACGCATAATAGTTCTGCTGAAAAAACCCCTTGCAGGGCTCAGGCCAAGGACTCCTTTGGTAGTCAAAACTCATGGCTTCAAAGAGTTCCTCCTATGAAGGAAAAACAAATTCTAAGAAATCATGAGAACTACAAGGATCAACAAAGGGAATTAAGGGGTCCCATGTCCCTATAGGAAGAATCTCTCGGTCAACTGTCGGGACTAAGTCCCAAGAAGGAGAATAGTAGGTCAAAGGATCCTTCTTAGAAGCGATTGAACATTGAGGATTCAATGCAACATAATTGACCTGTGGTGGGGTAGAGTCTACTTGAACACTTGGAACAAACTAGGGCGCATTCTGTAGTAAAGTCGAATTAGGGTGGTGATTATCAGATGCAAGTTGATCAATAGTGACAATATTCCCGTTATGAGGAAAGCACATTACTCGAAAGAGTGAAGACACCACAACATTCATAGAATAGAAATAATCACGCCCAAGTAGCATATTAAAGTCTAAAGGGCTATCAACCACCATCATATCGATTAAGACAGTCTTCCCACCTAAAGTGATAGGCAATTGAGGAAGAACACCCATAGATTCACCAGGTCTTCTATCATAGGCTAACAACTGACTCTAAGCTGTAAACAACTTTGGGGAACCCAAAGCTTTCGAAGTCAAAGAGGATATAATACTTGTAGAGGATCCTTTATCCACCATACATCGATAGACATTTGTGGAATTAACTCTGACCTTTATTTGGAAAGGTGCAATAGAAGGAAGACGAGGCTCAACAAGACTATCCCAATCAAAGGAAACACTCTTAGAACTTGGAGGGGGAACATTTGAAGAAACCAGAATGCCCCCTATACTAGAAGACTCTATACTATAAATTAAGTAGACTCTTTTGTTAGGCGCTTCACCCCCCAAAAGAGGAGTGTAATCGGCCAGCAATTGCACTGGCTCAACCACATGATCAACCAATGGTTGATGGGATTGACGAGAAACCATATCAGATGTAGGAGTAGAAGAATTTTCAAACTCGGACCATATCCTTTGAACCTTTGGAATACCAGGGCATAAATACGTAAGATGGTCTCCCTTGCATATCTTACAAGGGAACTTAGGTTTAAAACTTCTACGTCTAGGTTTCTTATCAACCTCCATTCCACCAACATGACTAGCAGTGGTTTGTGGAGAGTCCTGAACATGAGTTGCAAAGGTCGGTGACTCTTTGCTAGTATGACTTGCAGTGACTAGACTTATGCCCCCAGCATGACTTGCAGCGGTTGAAGGCTCATCTCCAACATGACTGGTAGAGGTTGAGGATGAAGGGATAGAATTATTCTTCTTCTTTTACTTCCTCTTTCTCCTCTTTTTAGATTTCTTATTACAAGAAGGAGGGGAAAAAGGAATCCCAGATTTCTCTTTGAAAGAAGATGAAAAATTAGTACCCATGTGATGCCCTTGAAATAAAGCATTCAACTGAGAGGCTTCAAGAGCATTCGGAATATTCGGAGTGGACCACAGCCAAACCGGTAGTCCAACATTCAACCCAGGAATATTCAAAGTGGCCATCAAGGGAGTACCAACGTTTCCAAAGAAAGGAAAAGCACAAGGATCCTCTTTTGGAAGGGTACCTTGGTTGGTTTCCACAAGAATATTGGCCATATCTAACTGATTCACAGACCCTTCCCTTACGGGAATGTAGAAATGACTTTTCAAGGAAGATAAACACACAATCAAGACCTTTTCCCTTGAGGAGGCAACTCCACAACTTCCGAAAGAACGACCAAAAGCCTTTCAAGATTGACACAGTGGTAAGTTAGTCGCTTAGAATATCAAATCCAAAAGTGACTAGACATAAATACCTAAAGCCACCTATATACAAGGAGCAAAGAGCAGTCACTATAAAGTCCCTAAAAGAAGTCATCCAGTCAAACAACTTCCAATTATTTCTGCTCCGGGTGATGAGGACCGGACACCAAAATAGAAGAAAGTGGAGTAAGGGGCCTTCCGAAGATAGTCTGGGATAATGACGGCCCAGTCCTATCAGCGAAGGTAATAGAGGAAGTTACGTTGACCTCCTAACAACAGCCTGCGCTGGTGCAAGCCCCCAAGCTTCGCAAGCGTGCCCTCCAGTAGTACCGTTTAGAGTGATGCAACGTCGACCTCAGGTGCCAAGGGATTCCCCTCCGCAGCCACCTATGTAGATCCCTAGGAGTAGCAACTATGGATACCAACTCGTTGTAGAAGCCAGGCGGAACAGTCGTGAGGTAAGATCAGACAAGTAGGAGAGGGGGTATCTCTCTTCCCTATCTTCAAAAACCCTCGTGCTTAACTCCCAGATCCATAGCTTTCCTGGTCTTCCTCACGCTATTGGATTTGAACTCTCTATTTAGAATCCTATGTTTGACAATTTAAACGGCCTTGGAGAGTTAACTCTCCACTCGCCTAATCCAAGGCCCTAAAATCCTAAAACTTGTTGGTGTATTTAACTTAAAAGAAAAATTTCTAGTGAATTTTAGCTATTGCTTGATTTTAAGGGCTGTCCTTTAAGTCAAGGGATGATGGAAGTGAAACCATATGATGTGTGTATGACTCAACCGAAAATCAAAGAAAAAGTAACTACATAAATGCAATCATTTTTCTTTCGATGAAAAGAGTACTCTACATGGGTTGTAGGAAACACTTAGAAAGCAAAAAAAAATTCTTTTATTTTCTTGTAACACACTTCACACACGCAAAAACCAAAAGAATTGCTAATTCTTTAACGATGCAAACTAATGCAAAGTATAGTGAATATGCAAGAATTCAAGATTTCTCTAAAAATAAGAAATGAAAGTTGCTTTGCTTATCAAATTTTCTTTTGCCACTTACAATATCTAGATGGAACATGAGGTGCTACCATTCATTTCATCTAAATACTAAAAACAAAACTCAAGATAAACATAAAGAACTTTCACTCACCAAAAGGAAACCAAATGAAAAGCAAGTTCAAGAAAGCAAAACAAAAACTTTTCAAAAAGTTCTCTTCAAAGTAGCAACAAGAAAGTATTTTTGAAAATGCTTTCAACAAAAACTAAAACTTTGTGATTGAAACAATAAGCAAGAAACACTTTTGCAAGTTGACACCCTACAAAGAATGAAAACACAACAAAAACAAATGTGTTTAAAAGGGCTTTTTAACAATCGAAAGCAGCAAGGAAAGCTTTGGTAACAAAGACCAAAAAAGATCAAAAAGAAAATTTCAAGAAAGTATCAAATGACAACTTTGATGAAACAAAGAAGTAGATGGTCATAAAAAGCGATTTTGTTAAGAAAACAAAAAGTCACCAAAAAGCAAAGTTGAACACAAAGATTGATAACAATCTTTCTGCTCTGATAACTCAGAGCAACCAAGATTCCAATCAAGAAATCTTGCGTGATTTTAGCAAAAATATGATGACGCTTGCAAACACAAAACAAGACCAAAACTCCTTATAATCAGAGAGAAATCCGAGTAAGACGCTTGCTGTAACACAGACAACTGATACTGGCAAAAATGACTGTTTGAAACAGACTCAAAACACCAGACAAACTTCAGAGACACAAAAATTTATAAATCCTGAAAGTTGCAAGATATACGCGACTATACTTAGTGCAGACTGCGTGTATACGCAACTGTTCCTGAGGAAACCTGCATATACACGGGTTTACTTCAGGCAACAAGCGTTTATACGCTTCTGTAACTAAGGAAAACAACATATATATAATATTTCAAGAAAAATAAAAAACAAACTGAAGAAACTGGCAAAACTCAGAAGTCAAGAACAGACCAGACAGTAATAGTAAACCAACAAGCAACTGAGCCCTGATAGGCTTAACAAACACCCAAACTAGGAACAACAAGAGTGTTGTCCCCAGCGGAGTCACCAATTTTGTTGAGGGATTTAATCCCCTAGGGATTTTGGGTGGAACCCTAGCAGACTGAAAGTTGTCTAAAGAAAGAAACATGCATACACACAACCATTATGCTAGCAAAAGCTAATTCTAAAGTAAGAAGGACGTACCTCAGGTCCTACGTTCGAGTAGTTCCTCAAGGGTCCAAACCCTTCTTCACGTCCCTTTCGCTCCTTTGCCCTGAAAAACCAACAATTCCAAAGAATTCAGCAGTATATGGACAAAGATTTATACAAAAATCATGTTTATGTTATAAAATAAGGAAGTTAGTTATGAACTTTAAACAACCATTCATACATGAAATTCAAGCATGAACATCATAAACATAAAAAAGAAGCATATCGGGAATCAAGATGTGTTTCTTTATTATAGACAAATAGAAAGTACAAAAGGAGTAATATCACCTGAGCAACCTTTCGCGGGCTCCAAGCACAGCTTCCTTCTGGATCCGTCCCGCCTCAAGCCTCTAGCATATGTCCTTCCAAGACTCACTCCATGATGCCATAAATAAGGGATGAACATCAAATCACAAGGAAACAAGGGTTTCCTATACAAATGGGGGAAGTGCAGAAGGCACAAGGGTCTTCAGACCTGGTCAGGGGAAAATCTCAGTATAATAACCTTTCTCTCTCTTCTCTTCCCTTAGGCTTCCCTTTGATGTCTTTTTATACCAATTCCAAAGTAGTTTTTTAGTTAGGAATTGGTTGGGAACAGTTGGGGCCACGGGCACTAACAGGTGATCAGCAGGTAAAACCCGCAATCTCCGCCCAAAAATAAGGATTTTTATATTTTTCTAAGTGTTTTAACACATATACGTGGGTTTTAATACATATACGCGGGTTGGGTATATATGGACCCGCGTATACACGCATTTAACTCAGGGCAATGTCACGTACAGGGAATAAAACACTGTTTTTTAGATTTGGGACTAGGTCTGGAAGGAGGGGTTTCCCTAGGCCATGAGTGCAGCATCACAAACCATAATAGTGAGATTTGGAGCTATAACACTCACTTACCACAAGCCACTCTTAGCCCCCTCCGAAAGTGGTTTTTCCCCACTCTCGCCATAATCCCCTCTCCCATTTACATCACTCTCCACTTCCGCTCCACCTCCACTCCCCTACTTCCATGTATCCCCTTCTGCCTATCACTTCCCTCCAATGGTCTTGCCCCTTCATCCACCTATCACTTTCTGCCACGTCAATGACCATTCCAACTTTTTGTTACAGTTCCCTCTCGTTGCATTCTGTTGGGTCCCTATAATACTAGTGATTACCCCATTACTATGGTAGTTGTACCCCTTATTAATATTGTTGTGCCCCTATTGCCCCCATATTGTTATTACTGTGCCCCATAGAATCCCTCTATTGTTATTTTTGTGGCTTTATATTATTATTGTTAGGTCGGCTGTTTTATATTGTGACTCCTTAGACTCCTATATATAGAAACAAGGTTTTGTCATTTGAATCATCCAAGAATTGTTCATTTAATGTAGATGTAAAGGAGTTTCCCCCCTCAAAGAGGCTGAATTCTAAGGCATTGATCTATCTTTTTCTATCTTTTCTTGAGCTGGTTTCATAACATTTGGTATTAGAGCCAAGTTCTAGGGTTTCGCTGCTCCAAATAGGTCATCGTGGCATTTTCGCTATAACTTTTTTTCTGCGACGTTTCAGAATTCAAAAAAAAAAAATCCGTTTGAGAAGACATCGCGCTGCAGCTCGGGTCTGAATTTCAGAGCTTTTAGCGCTATATTTGCGGAGATATGATCTGAGGAAGTTGGTCTTTTTGCAGACTCCTGAATTATGTTACAAACAGGTGACCTGGGGAAAATCGTCATAACTTTCTCTCTGAGCATCGGATTGAAATTGCACAAAAAGGTAAAGAAAGAGGACAGACTATTGTTTCTTCTACATATTATTCAGAGCCAGAGGTCCAAATAGTGACACGTGGCACTTCATACAAGTTCGCTCTTTTGAAAAGGTCTATAATTAGGTCACTGTGGGAGATTTGGCATAACTCTTCATTGGAGAATTCAATTTGGGTTAGACTGGTGGCATTGGAAAGAGGACATAGAGGGCTACCACAGGGCATAATTTCAGAACTGGATGTTCTGAAATTACAAAGATACATCAGAGGTAATATCGATCTCCTACAAAGAAAAAAATGTGTGTATAGTTTTTTAATTTTTGCTTAAGATTGGTTTGAAAATTTATTTTGAAGGAATTCAAAGGGCTAGTAGAGAATTATTATCGGTAACTGATGCCCCGAGGAAAGAAAATGCAAACACCTAGTAAGGAACCTGAAAGCTCTAGCATGACTCATGAAGAAGAGGAAGAAATGCTACATGATATATCAAAATTACAAGACTAAGTGCAAAAAATGTCAGCTCACAAAAGTTAACAGAAGCTAAGATAAATGGCATGGAATCTAAGATAAGGGGCATG
>APFE030537935.1:0-10505 GCA_000404065.3 Pinus taeda | reverse complement strand
AGAGGTTGAATTCTAAGGCGTTGATCTCTCTTTTCTATCTTTTGTGAGCTGGTTTCATAACATGGTGATTATAAAAGATCATTTTCTCGTGAGGTAGCTATCGTTTTTTAAGAAGTGGGATAGAAATTTGTTCTAGGATTTCTATGTCCAACCCACATTTTATTGCAAAATTATTTTATGTTTCCTGCAACCCATCAATAATTCTACCACATGATCTTGTAACCTCATGCATTCCAAGCAAAGTGTAGCTACAAGGTCTCTAGAAATTACTCGTGACATGCTATCAATCTACCATAAGTTCATAAATTATTCAAATTATCACCTAACAACTAACAAATACTGATAAAACATAAAATAATAGGTACCTTCTACTAAAATAACATTTTAGGAAAAAGAGGTGTAAAGTATTGAAAAAGGCGAGCAAATGGCATATTGAAGAGTTTCAAAATTTGCGCAAAATGGATGCCAAAACTAGGGCTTATCATCTCACCTCAACTGACACTATTGCACATCCGCATGTAATCCCATATATTTATCCCTACCTCACAACTCTAGCAGTGGAGTATTCAAGCTAATAATACTCCAAGAATGAGAAGAATGACCTTCTTCTACTTTCTAGTAACCAAACCTTTTGGCTGGTATTCATCCAAAATTATTTCTCGTCTTCTCCCATATCCAAATGACTCTTGAAAATATAGAAATAAAGCTTAAATATAACATAGTGAAATGCATGGTCTTTCATATAGTCAATGTATCTGGAAAATTGATCAAATGCTTATTCAAGTTTATGATTTGTGAAGAGGATATTTGATTGTATCCCATCTATCAGAGAATAATCCATCCCATTGAAACCTAAGAGGGACACTATCCTATCAAGGGAAATAACCACTTACAATCTTGAATAGTTAATCTCTATGCCTTCTAAATATTTGTGACAATTACCTCATCCTACAACATATTTATCTTTTCTTGGAGAAACTTAAATGGTCTAGTTAGAGATGTCGATGCCATGGTCTTAATGACTAATTTATTCCCTTGAAATTTTTTGTTATTTCCTGTTTGACTTTGTCCTCACAGTGGAATTGGTGATTAGTTCTAATATTAACACTCACAACACTCTTAACCTAATGATAAATCCATTTTTCTAATAAAAGGACAAATCCCAAATTTGTTCAATTAAAATAAATAAACCTAAAATTTATCGATATTCATTATTCTAAAGATCTAAACGTTCCATACTCTCAAGCTTGCAAATTGAGATATGATCTCGTCTAGATATAAAGTTTAACATAACCAGATATAAATATAATGATCTAACTACGAATCAAATAGTTGAGACTAACTAAGACATACACAAGTGAGAAAGTGCTAGAAACCAATTGCAAATTATTTTTCTGTCAATTACTAACAATAAAATTTAATGAAAAACAAATATTCATAGAAGAAACATAAGCTACATGCAACCAATTCGTTCATAAATATACACCCAATATGTAAATGCATATGCATAAACAAGAAGAGCATTGAATATCCATTACTAGTGCCTTTAACATGCATGAGAATCAATGCAATAAGTGAAAACTTCTTATTAACACTGTTGATAAGTCCAAGCACATGTACTGTAAGCCTCTCAAAACCTAATAGTGGGATGAGAGTAGTTCATATCATGTTCAAAATAAAGATCCTAGCCTCACAGTCACTTGTCCTATCAACTACCAAGTGCAGATGTGCTCAACGTCTAGAATGTTACAACTACTCTAAAGCATTCAAGTATCGAAATTTGTTTACAAATGAGGCATGAGGGTCCTTTAAGTAAGTTGGTGGGTGACCTTTCACCTCTCTCATGTCTTTTCAAATCCTCTCATGGCCCATTCGACTCTTGAAACTTTTGAGATTATGCATGACCCTTAAACTACCTTTATCATTTGATATTTACATATAATACATTTGTAATGTGCCAAAGAAAATTAACAAGGCTTTATGTGATGGCCTTAGGAATTTTTTGCTTAATAAAATTTCCAGCAATTGCAACCTTTGAATGGTATCATCTTCACTTGTGAAATGTTTATAGAAATATTGAGCTTGCTTGAAGGAGCTTTAGTATACTAATTCGAGAGATGTACACATGGGATTCCCTTGGTTTTTTTTTTTTGTAAGCTGGGTGGTACCATTTTCTATTAACAAAAAGGAACATTACAGAGTCAGGGTGGTCTCACCCCGCCCCGAAGGGAAACCAGGTTTATTGACCACCGATAATTTTTCACAGCTGCCCAAAAATAGAATGTTTTAAGCTGGTCTTTCCATGCCTTATACACTTTGTCTATCTCCCTATTACTACCTATATACTGCTGCATATATGTAAAAGCATAAAAGTTTTGCATGACTAGAGAAAAACAAAATTAAACAGATCCTAATTTCATCATGAACATGCCTTTGTTCACTGTTTCTCTGGATTTGCTTGTTGATCTTTCTCTTTCTTCGCCAGCACTCTGCTAGCCTCCAGTTGTTGTTGCAGGTCCTCCAGCCTTTTATCTTGCATAAGCAGGGTTATAACCATGTTCTTCAATTCCTTCTTTAAATTCGGGATACCCTGGGCCATCTCAGCCATCTCCATTGCTACCTGTTCCAATGCTTTAGCCATTAGCCTTTTCATGACCCAGTACAAGTGAAGAGACTGCTTGTAAAAAGTCATTCTACCTCTGGTATGACTAGGGTCAGGCATGAGGGTAATCCATTCTTCCATCTCCTCTTCTGATTGGGCCTGGATGGTTTCTTCTTCCCAATGTTCCATAATTCTCCTGATTTTGGGATTGGATTTCTCCCTCTACTCTTCCTCTGCTATTCTGACTCTGTTGCCTATGGTTTGCCTGGTCCGACGAGTCCCAACTTCCTCCGCTGGCTCTGCCTCCTCATCCGGGCTGGGACTACATTGGCGTCCCCGTTGACTTTGCCCAGCTGCCAAATCCTTCCTCCATTGGCCGCCTCTTTCTCTGCGACCTCTCCCTCTTCTGCAACCTCCCCTGCCTCTTCCTGCAAACTGTGAAGGGTTGCCTCCTTCTTCTTCGTCGATTCCGTCTGCTGATTGACTGTTCCACTGATCCTTCTGCGCGTCGTTTTCCTGGCCAGCCTCCAGCTCTTCACTCTCTCCTTCTGAGATCTCGTACACAGGAACGTTTAGCTGCGTTTCATCCTCCATCTTCCTTTTCCCTTTCCTATCCACTTCGTTCTTGCTCTTTTCTTCCAGTCCACTGCTACGCATCCATCTTTTAGCACTCCCGCTTCCCTCGGTCTCCATTCTCCTCTGACTTTTGCGGTTTTCACCTCCTGCTTCACTTGCAGTGCTGTTCGAGCTATGGCAGCGAACTGAACCCCCCGCTTGGATTGCTTTGCTCTCCTCTCAACCCTGTTTCCCTCGCCACCCTTCCCTCTCTGCTCTTCTCTGTATAATGTTGTCAATTATGATTTTACGCCGGTGGTAGTGTCCTAGGCCCGCGTCATTATGCCCTGAGCTCGTCGCCATGCTCCTGTCCCTTCCATCGATCTGCTGACCACCTCCACTATCCTGTCGGCCGCTCCACTCACTTGTGACAATAATGCCGTGAACCTCACCTGCTTCCGCCTGATCCGTGCACCGCCATCTCATTATGCCGCTCTTCGCCACATCATACAGCCCGATCGGGCGAACATGGGATTCCCTTGTTATTCCTACATAAAAACAAAAAAAATCTTGTTAATATCTTCATAAAATAGAAAATATTCTTAACAATACATAAGCTCATATTCAAATTCCTAGTAAGCCTCTTGCACAAATGGATAAACCATCATTTTGAATTGCAGAAAGACAAATAGAAAAGCAGATTGATCATTGTAGCAAGCTAAGGCATAGTTTCCAAGAAGTGCTTCACTATCCTTTAACCATTTTCAAAGTAATTTTAGGTTTCTAAAGCTTCCACATCTTTCTTAGTACATTCCTATGCCTATTATCTTTTAAGATTAATGGCTTTTCACACTTAAATATACCATTATAAAATAATAATATGTAAAATAAGGAAACTAAAATAAGATAAATGCAAAACCATAAGAAGTGCAATGCAGTAGTCTTTGACTAGGATTCCTGCTTTATTCCACCTTTATTCCTACGAGCATGCATCCAAGCACTAACTAAATTTACAAAAAATACAACCTTATCCTAACCAATAACAAGTATTTTTATGAGAACAATTAAATCAATATTGCGATAGGGAGAATTTTTCATCCGTGCAATGAAATGGCAACAATGGCATATCTTAATCAACCCTTCAACCTTTTCAAATATTTTAATCTCATGCATCTAACTTAAACCTCCATCGGCAATGAAATACAACTTCTTGCAACGATAAATATATAACCTTTTGTATGCATTTAATATGGTTTCATCGCTGCCCTTTAATATATTTAACTATTGCAAATTTAATATATTTTGATTGCAACTTTTATGTTTACTCTTTTGCAAAACATTTAATTATTCCACTCCTTTCAACGCATTTGGTTGAAGGTCATTTATTCAACGCAGTGTAATATGTTGCATTATCTTCCTTTCAACGTAGTGGATATATTAATTGAATGCAATTTCATTATCACCTTTGCAACTCAATCTTTGAATGCACATGTAATGTCCTCTTCGAACGCATTTATTATTATTTTAACGAAACTGATATAGAGAAGCCTGCGTATCAGTGTGCTCGGCACTGGTAAGAACCTAAAGTGGCTGAACCATTAGAAGAGTCAAGTTTTGGGTGTAAAGTCTGATTCTGATACGGAGCCTATATCTTGCCAGAAGCTTCCGGTAGTAACTTGCTTATGATTAAGCTGTGAAAAGTCCGGTAAAAGCAAGACTAGTCTATTTCTTCATAGAATCAATATCTATAAAAGCTCTGTGAGCATTCTGTAAGATTTTCTCCATTCTGAAATAAAATGAGTATGCCATTGTCTTATCTGAGTACTTCTGTGCATTCATAAAAGCCCGCTGTGATAGTAGTTCTCTCTGAGCTTTCATCCGAAGTTCACAGGAAGTTCGCCAAAGGATCGAAGGGACGCCAAGACCGTGTAAGGCGAAGAAGCCGTTGTGAAGGTCGTCAGAGCGTGAAAGATCTCAGTAGGTTCACCACTGGTTCACCAAGAGTTGGCTATCAGACAGAACTGACAGACACAGAGAAAGAGAAAGCTTGTGACAGAAGCCCCTGCTGAAAATTGGTATCAGAGCCAGTAACGTCTGGTTCTAAAGGTTGGTACTCAAATCTATCTTTGTTTCGAAGAATGGATTCATTCAGAAAGTCTGTCTCATTCCGTGAGCTTGAAGAAGATTCTCTTCCAGAAGACAATATGCTTAAAGAAATGTTTGAAAATAACTCAAACAAAACTTTAAATTTTGTAGAAAAGACATATGAAGAGAGTCAGCCTTCTGCTAGATGGGCTCTCCCGGACATTACACCTTCTAAATTCTATAGCGACTTAGCCCCATTTCATCTAATTGCTGCCTCTAGGATTAGTATTAAAGAGTCAGTTAGTCAAGTCGAAGAAAATTCAGATAGTATCCAGACTATCTCGTTGCTTAATCCTCAATCTCTACAAGCAGAAGCCAAAAGATTGAAAACAAATTATGTACATCTTGGATGTATCAGAGTTGGCATTAATCCTCTGGTTCATAAGGGACTGAACACATTTGTGCTTGCTATAGTTAGAGATCTGACGCACAATAAATATACAGATTCCATCATTGGTGGAATTGTTGCTCCTCTGTCTGATGGCCCAGTATACTTTGATTGTTATCCAAACTTTTTTGTCTATACATTTGATGAAACCATCAAGGATATTCTACAGTTGCAAATCCATACCACTGGATTTGACATGAAAAAGAAAAGAAATAATATTGCCATTCAGACCAAAGCCTGTTTCAGACATACCAACACTTTGTGGCCAGCAATCCGTCATACCCCCAGTCGGAATTCCAAGTCAAGTGTTGTAGTCAAAACCGACCCAAAAAATCAAAAAGTTGAGAATCAGTTGATAAAATGGGAAACTTTAGAGTTCCCAAAACATTGGGTTGTTAATCATTCCAGGCCGCAGCTCCCCATGAACATTACTTCTGCCAATATTACAGAAAATGCTTCTAGTGCAGTCATATCTTTTCCTCGAAGATCAACCATTGATCGAAAAGGAATAGATGCTGCCTGTAAAATGTCCAGATATTACAGAGATCCCTCCACTGTAGATACTGCTTGTTCATCATCTTCATATTCTTCTTGTCGTCATTTACAGCTTTTTGAACTAGCCCACCTTGTAAATTTTTCATCTTTAGAAGTAAAATGTCCTGAGTGTACAAATATCATCAATCTTCTCAGTTTAGCAGAACAAAACATTCATCTGCATCATAATCCCAGAACAGGCACTGCTCCACCATCCACCTCTATTAGTTCATGTCCAAACCCCAAATGTTCTGACATACCTTTCCCTCATGAGCCTGAAGCTGATAATTATCATGTCCTTATGATCCACTCAATAGAAGAGGAAGACCCTAGGTTAACTCAAATGATCTGTCTCATGCGACCTGCAAAGCCTAGGTATGGGTTGGGGAAAATAGAACAGTCAGAACTAATTCCACAGTGCAGATTTAAACAGATCCCTTCAGACTGCAAGAAACCCGCAGTTATGGAAATGCATAAATTTTTTGCACTCATGGATGGGTGTCCTAAATCTCAGATCAGTGCAAAATGGATGAAAGAAATGTTGAACTGGGATTTATTCACTAATCCCCAAGCAGATGAGTTTGATCAAGAATATACCTCTGAGCAGAAACGAAGAATGGCTACGGATTGGAAACATTATATGGAGAATAATAATGAATGGATATCTTTTTATTCATGGAAAGACAAAGTTGCTCCCTTAAATGTTTTAACTGGTGCTTCTAGTAGCAATGTTCCAGATAAGCATGGGTGGACTGCACTTGATGGGTCTACAGTTGAAACTCCGACTACTTTTCCTCCATACAAAGGAATAGTCTTAGGAGAAAAATTAAATGCTGCTAAAGCCATTCCTTTAGTCCAGAAAGATGATAATGCCTTAGGGATTGATGGTAGGATCCAAAAGGCTAGTGAACAAATAAATTGGACTAATACTGCTTTGAAAGGTCTAGAAATGAATGTAGCCAAAGCTGAAGAAGTGAAGAAACAGGTGGATATTGTACAGTCTTCTTTTAATAATGTAAATTCTTGTCTGAATAGTATTCAGTTTGATTCCAGTATGACTTGCTCATATATTAAAGAGTCATTAAATAAAATTGAGGAGATAGGAGAGCATTTAGTTGATACAACTAAAACACTCCTCACTGGTTTGACTGAAAAATTTGATAAGATGCAGGTTGCAAAAGTAGAAAAGCTAGTTCCAAATTCATTTTTGGTCAAGAGAAATATAAAAATTGAACATTCAATGAGGAATGTAGAAAAATTCCCTCTGCTATTTCCCAAAGAAACCAAAGAAGAAGAGTATGAAAAGATAACTATTGCTTCTTTATTTGAGGAACCACAAACTCAAATCCTCCCAATCTATGAGCCCCTTGAGCATAGGCAGCCCCTCGAGCATAGATATAACAGATACTCTGCTCCTGATATTGAGGGAAAGGGAAAAATGCCGGAAGCACATACTTTCTTCCTGGACTCCCACAGAGAATGGAACATAGATAACATGAGTGTTGGCCAGATCCGCCAAATGATTGACATAATGTATACTGAATATAAACTCATGTGTTTAAGGGGAAAATCAGAAGTAGATGCTTGCAAAACAATCATCCAGTGTTTTACAGGTACTCTTCTCAGATGGTGGGAAGCAGAATCATCTCCTAAGTTGATTGAGACTATGGAAGCAGAAGTCTTGAAAGATGAAAAGGGAGATGTAATTCATAACCCAGATGGAACTGTAACAAATAATATGATTGGTGCCTTAACATCTATGATTTTAGAACATTGGTGTGGTTGTGAAATTGAAATAGCAAATAAACATGAGGTTATTTTGATGAACCTCAAATGCCATAAAATGTCTCAATATGATGATTTTCACAGAGACTGGATGCAGCGGATATATGAAGTAAAAGATTCCAAAAATCTTCTTTGGAAACAGGTATACGTTGCTGCTTTACCTTCCAGATTTGTTGATTATATCAAAATGCAAGATATTTTTCAGTTGCCCTTCGAGTCATATACCTGGGGAGAGATATATTCTCTTATTACAAAGACTCTAGTCAGCCTTTGCACTAGTTCAAGAGTCAATAAATCCTTAGAAAAATTATCCCGGTTGCCGGATAAAAAATCCATCTGTAGTAAATATGGATTAACAGTTGATGATCCATTGGTTAAAAGAAGAAAGTCTAAGAAAAGGGCAAAAAGAGAATTTAAAGAGACTTTCTACAGAAATAAAAGGAATTACCCAAGAAATAAAAGAAAATATCCCACAAGGGATAAAGCCCCAAAAAGAAGAGGCTATTATAGGTATATTCCAAAGACTCACTACTATAATCCTTCTGATATTCATTTGCATACATCCAAGCAAGAAAAGTGGAACAAAATAACTTGTTGGGTGTGTGGACAGACAGGACATACAGCCTCAAGATGTCCTCAAGGTGAAGAATCTAAACTTGAGAGGGGGAAAAAGACAGCTGTTTATGCCCAGAAAGCTAAACAAGTCAAAAAAGAACATTCTAGCCCATTCTCCTGCCTCAGATGCAAGTCAAAGTTACATGCTACAGAACATTGTCCAAATCTTCATATTACAGCTCAACAGCACCAATTAGAAGATTCATCTCTGGATTCTTTTAGTAGTACAGATGAAGAATTTCAAGTAAATGTGGGCCAGTTTAGTGATTCAGATTTATCAGATTGTTCTTGTTCAGACTCTGATGAATGTGCATGTCATGTTTTTTATAATGATTCTGAAGTTTCTGACAGCTCCAGTGAAGATGAAGAAAGGCCAAAGCTGCCCAAAGAAAAAGTCCTCATGGCATCCACCGAAGAAGAAGCTGAGATGAAAATTTTAGCCCAAATCAGGAATATGGAAGAAGGTGCAATGAAAGATCGCCTGATAGAAGCCTTTACAGAACAACTCAAATCTAAAGCTTCAAAAGACTCATGTAAGAAGCCATTGTTTGTTGATGCTTCATATGAAAGGAACACCAAATCTTTCCAAAGGCATCATCAAAAACCAGGAAAAATAAGATCCCTGACATTGGGAGAAGTGAGTAGTGAAATCCACCAGCTCAAATCAGAAATCTCCACCATCAAAGCACAGATAGCAGAAATAAAGAAAGGAAAGGAGATCAAAGAAGAAGAAGAAGAAGAATCCTGGAATTCAGGATCGCGCCACAAAGAAATTGAAATTGCAGAAGGAAGGTCAGACCCGCATTTTGGTTTTCAGGATATGAGATTATTTACTATTACATATCAACAACATCATGTTAAAGTAAAAATCTGTATCCAAGATCAAACATTATTTATGACTGCATTGCTGGATTCTGGTGCTGACATTAACATTCTTAACATTAAAAACATTCCAGCAAAATATTGGGTCTCTGCAGAAAGAGAAGTGGTAGGACTAGGGAATAAGAAACTCAAATATGAAATCCCTAGAGCTTCTTTATGCTTTGACACACATTGTGTATATATGAAATTCGCCATTGCAGATATACCGGTTGACTGTATACTAGGTAATGTTTTTCTGGCTGCAGTAGAACCACATGGTTCAGCCAGAATAAAAGGGAGTAAAGCTGGTTATTTCATCTCTGTGCCTACATCCAGAGGAACAAGAAAAAGGATTGAGCTCCCCTATGTTTCTACTCCTCGGGTCTCCACCATGGTCCAAGCCATGCAGAAATTGGACAAAGCAGAATCCTTGCTGACAGATCTTAAAGATCTAAAGGGCAAGCTGAGAATCGAAGAACAGCTGAAACAGCCGCAAGTTAAAAGAAGGATTCTAGAACTAAAAGAAAAATTGGCAGAGAAGTGTTGTTCAGAAGAACCAAATGCTTTCTGGCATAGAAAGCAACATACAATCAGACTGCCATACAAAGAAGGATACAAAGGTAAGCCCTGCAAAAGCAGAGCAATACCAATGAGCCAGGAATATAGAGAATTGTGTCAACAAGAGATTCAACAACTGCTTAACAGAGGTCTAATCAGAGAATCCAATAGTCCCTGGAACTGCTATGGGTTCTATGTGAATAAAAGAGCAGAACAAATTAGAGGTATTCCCAGACTTGTCATAAATTACAAGCCTCTAAATTCAGTCTTGGCTGATGACACATATCCAATTCTGCATAAAGGGGACTTAATAAGGAGAATTGCAGGAGCAAAGATATTTTCAAAGTTCGATTTAAAGGCCGGATTTTGGCAGGTCGCTATTCATGAAGAAGACAAATTCAAAAATGCTTTCAGTATCCCTGCAGGACATTACGAGTGGAATGTCATGCCTTTCGGTCTCAA
>APFE030537926.1:66440-84327 GCA_000404065.3 Pinus taeda | reverse complement strand
ATATTTCAGATCTTAAGATATTCAATTTTCAAAAGATGCTCAAGACAAATGATCTCCTTTGCTTTATATAGGCAAGCTTCTTCCTCAAATCACGGATCAATACCACGAGCCAAAACCATAATAACACAAATACCGTCGGCTAAATACATAAGAAACCCCACGTGTGCTTTTCTCTACCTTGAAATGAGTGCACTGGGGGTATGCACCTCCTGAACGGCTAACCTGCGTGTCTGGCCGCGGTCCCTGCACGGCATACCTGCGGGTACGCATCTTCTGAACTATTCTCCTACGTACTTCTTAATTTTCATCATATTGAGAGCCTTGCCATGGGTGTTGCCATCAAGTACAACATCTGTAACATATAACCTCACCAGAAACATAATGCCAACAATCTCAACACATCTATAGATACCAATAACAAAGTAATATTTACAATGAAGAACCATAGGCACTTATTACCATATCGCAAGTCAACAAATCTCTCTCCATATTTCCCAAGCAACTCCCAATACATTATCATGGAAGAAGTGATAATAAGCAAGCCAAAACATTTATATAGTGGAAACAACAAACATGTCTAATAATATATGCACTATTTGCAACACCAAATAACCATCCTCTCATAGTTGTAGAAAATAATCCAACACATCTCACATCACAAGAGAACCCAAACAATGTTATCATTCTTGTGAGCAAAAACATAAGCTTCAAAATATTATGGCAACAGATCATAGATCCATGAAACAAAAAATTTGACCAACAAATCCTCCAACTAGTACCAACAAATCATATCACTAGTAACCACCAATTCACATATGTATAATGCCAAACAATTAAGCAACAACAAACAATCCTCAACTTGGAGCAGCACTAAACTTGTAGCATAATATTTATCAATAACAAGACCAATGACAATGAACCATAAAGAGATCTACTAAATGCAACATAGGCAAAGTAACAACAACCATTCTCCTCAATGATGGAAAAGAACATAGGTGAGAGATCATGCAACATTTGTAACCATTGAAACAATATATGATGGCAATAACATCACATCATATGTAACAAAACCAACAACAACTATCATACTCCTATATAATAGTAATGATAAATTATGCCTCATACAAGCTCTAGAGAATCCAATCATGATGTGCATTCTTTATCCTATGCTCCATAGAGGTTAAAACAATGCCATCTCGCAACAATTTAAGAGCCATAGGCATACATATTGAGCATAAAAACCAGAAACATAAATGTATAATCATCATACATCACATCAACATGTGACCATACTCCTGTTCAATAGCTGAAGCAAGTGAAATAGATACATCAAGATCATATCATCTGCATATGAACTATGGATTCTAATTAATGGAACTAATGCATGTTAATCTCTCTCACTAACAACATACACAACTTGTTCATATAAAGGAAATTTTGCATGAATTCTCAAAATAACCATCAAATTATGAGAATATCAATTGCATGTTAACTGATACAAGGCTATGGATAATCATATAAGTCGTACAAACTCAAAGCAATTCTCCTCAATCTCGAATAGCTCTTGCAATGGCCAATGTTAGATAAATTTATAACATGAGAAACATATGAACCTCCTCCAAACCATATCTTTTTCTTCTTATGATAGCATGGATCATGCTTCCATCAATAAACACTAAAAATTGGAAGCATGTGAGATGCTCCCCCTACACATGTGTCATTTCTAAAAAATCTCCTACAACAACAATTGTTAGGGATACAAAATCATGAAAACCACCTCAAACATAGTTCTTAAACAAAATCCCCAATATGGTAGCACCTTTAATGATCTACATGTAATCCATAATGTGACCATATATCCCCTGAGACCATGTAGGCCTCAGTTTTTAGTGGGAGTGATTTTCTGCTCCTTTCTTCTCCAAATTTTGTGAGGTTGATCCTTGGCATGCATATTCTTATTTGGCTTCTTGACTGTTTGGATAATTTATCCCTTTGATTGGATTGCCTAAAACACATGGGAATCTTACAATCCTTGGCCTGTGTTATCACAAACATAACATCTAATGTTACCAAAAAATGGTGGAAAAGGTTCAAATATTTTGCTGATATGATTTCTACTCCTTGCTCCATAGGTTATGTAATTAACACCTCTATGAAAAAAATAATTCCATAAGAAACAATACCAATAAAATAATTTTTTATACCTAAATATTGATGGGAATGATCTTTGAGGATTCTCCTTAATCAACTGCTTATTTTGCTGGGAAGATTTTATCATTTTAACTCTGCAGTTTGTTGAAACGTAAAACACTTAACATTTATAATATCTCTCCTTGGAACATTCTTTGTCTCTTCACTTGGTTATTGATCTTGATGATGACTTCCTTCATTACTGTTTGAACTTTCTTATTTGGGTTTTTCAACTACTACCTCATTTTCTCTCTTTCTGTTTTCTTCTAATTCTGATTGTAGTTTCTCACATTGGCTGATTTGATTTTTGAGATGGCTTCCAATATGCTCTTCAATTATCCTTGCTTTATCCAACTGATTTTTTAGATCAAAATTTTCTTCTTTTTTGGCACACTCTCTATCTTCAAGAATTTGGGGAATTTTCTTCAAATATGTATTCTCTAATGTGAGCTTCTCTATCAATCTTGCTTGAGCTTTATTTTTTGTTTCAAGGGTTACTAATCTTTTAATATCTTCATCTTCAGACTCCCGCACTAGAAAGACCCTTCCTCACCTCTTGAGAAATTAAATTCAACACACTGATCATAATCCTCTTTAATAACTCCAAAATTATCATCACTAGATTGACCAAAAACATTACTTTCCATACCTTTTACCAGGAGGAGAGGGCGATCAGGTTTTTCAACACTCTTAACCTATTTGCAAATCTTCTTCTTTTCTAAAACTGTTTCCTCTTCTTCTTAGCCATATTCCCATGATCTACCTTTGGGGGATCAAGCTCCACTGAGAGAACCCACTCTGATACCAATTGTTGGAAATGTGCTCATTGCTGAAGGTTGGGGGGGGTTAATAAGTATTGACAATGATTATTAACTTTTAAATATTTTTCCAATTACTGAATCACACACATACATTAAAACATTAATAGATAAAATCACATAATAAAAATGCATGAGAGCCATACAAACAACCAAATAAACATGCACAAGAGGACACAAATTATTCTCATGGAAAACCCTATCCAAGGAAAAAAACCATCTGCTACTGCTACTACATTGCTCAAATAATTTTATTATTTGTTAAGCAATTCAATACGTAGAAAATACATATGGATACTATCAGTAAGAACTCTAATCCTCATCTCATGAATCTATAGACATCCATATGCTAGAATCCACCACGAACAACGAGCCTCGCCCAACATCTATTGGATTATGAAGAAATATGATCCTCATCTCACACCTCTACAAACATTCATATGCTGGAAGCCACCATGACCAATGAGCCTCACCCAACTCCCATTGGAATCGTGAAGAAATATGTTCTTTGTATTGAATTATCTGAATCCCCCTCTCCACTCTTCTATGTGACCCTCATTTCATTCATTTTTAGATTGGAGTAAGTATTAATTTCTCAACTAGAAAAACACAACAACCTTTAGCAATATAGGATCAAAACAAACATAACAATATGACTGAAACAATTATGCACAACTCACTAAATCATTGCAAAAATCCATCAATAAAACATGCTGCAATCCAAAATGATAATATGATGAAAACACAATGATAATATGTATAGAAATGATATACAATCATTCCCTACTCCATCACCTTTATGTTACATAAAATCCTGGTTGAATCATACTTCTGCTGTCATTTTGCAGAATTCCTTGCACAACTTTCACACACTACTCTTCTCTCACACACACTCTCCAAGCTCATACAACCATAAATTTTTCTCCTCAAGAGAGCAACCAACCAAACTCAACAAGATACATCCATATACATCAACCTCGAACAAATACCATGGGTAGATACTAGGGTAATACAAAACTGAATGTAAATAACATGCAAGATAAAATACCACATGCAAACACCATGGTAATACTAATACCAAGTACACATGTACCATGGTAATACCAATACCAAGGGAACTTGTACAATTTTCAAAGCATCAAGCCAAAATACCATGTGCAAATACCATGGTAACACCAATACCAAGGGAACGTGTACCATGGTAATACCAATACGAAGGCACTTGTACCATGGTAATACCAATACCATGCTTATACTAACACCTGCAACCAATCATCAAACATTTTTCATCTACCATAACAACCATACACAAGCATAACATCTGCACATAAGCAACCAATCATCAAACATCTGTCATATGCCATAGAAACTATACATAACCATAACAATCAAGCATCTAAAACCAATCATAAAACACCTACACCAATCAAATATCTGGAACTCATGATACCCGGTTGACATCAATGCCAACCATCAACACAACACTGCTAGCAGGTTGATATCAATGCCAACCATCAACACACCACTGCTACCAGGTTGATATCAATGCTAACCATAATCACAACATCAATTCCAACAAAACCACCAAAGTTTCTTTTGTTGTTGTAAATATGAGCTGATACTCTATTAAATAATTCTTTGTGAGCACCCACTCACAGGAAGCACCAACTCCCTTAGATTGTTTGCCAACACCCACAAGCAGGAAGGACCAACTTCCTTCTTCTGCACACACTTGATCACCTTACCATGAAGCACCAACTTCATGGATTTATGTAAGCACCCACTTGTAGGAAGCACCAACCTCTAAGCTCTCATCAGATACCCACTAGATGGAAGCACCAACCCCCTAGTTTGTAGGCTCCAAACCACACTCAATAAGGAACTCGATACTTTCTATAAATAGTAGCCACTTTTCCTGTTATTAGCTTTGCATTCATCCACTCAACCCTTTGTTATTCTCAATAGCATACACTCAAACTTCACTTTACTCATGCCACAAAACACTCTCACTTCTGCTCACTCTGCTCACACTCCAACATCACTCATTTAGCTCTCGACCTTCAATGCTTATGTAGTTTAATATCCTATACTCTACTCTTAACCCTCATACAATCAATGCTCATCTCTCAACTTTTCTCTTCTGCATTGGAACTCTCAACCCCTCACATTAGCGCACTCAATCATAGAGATCTCCATACAGTTCTCCACTCCATAGTGCTACATTCCCCCACATTGCACAACTGAAATCTTGGGTTTTGTTCCTCTACAACACAAGGAACAGTGCTGTCTGCCTTAGCTCATTACTCTGCCCAAGAGTGTACTCAAACACATGGCTCTCCATCCTTCTATTGAATCAGATTACATGGCCATTGTAGTTGCATTAAGTCTAAGAATGGGAACTTGAGTGTTTCACCATACTGAGAATTAATTCTCAGTCGAAATTGTGTATTTCAGCAAGGCACTCCATTGCTACTTTTTAAATCTTGCAGGACTCAACATGTACCTCTGACATGGCACACATGAACTATGTTCAATTCTTATGTACCCATCATTATTTTCAATTGAATTCTTCATTGTGTGCAAGGAAGATTAGGAATGGCTTGTTTTTGTTCAAGATAGAATGCATTAATTCTTTCTGTACATTGTGGTCCTTCATTATCTTGATCCAAAGCTCTTGGAAATTGCATTGACTCTAATTATCAATTCTAGATATTGACTCGTTCCATGCATTTGAAACTATGCCCATAGTTCTTCATCATCGACCCTTAGACCTTTTAACTATTTCTAACTCGTTCCATGCTTCGTTATCCTTAGGTGTGGCGCAATGCCACATGTGGCACATATGCTAAATACAGAGAAATATTGCCAAAGAATTGCTAACCCGTTCATTTAATTTACAATCATGGTGCTAAGATATTAAAAAGATGCCGACTCATATGTCCTTTGAACTCCAAATTCCTTAGTTATAGTCCCAAAACATTTTTTTCATTGCAAATAGCCCGTAGGCCCATGGTCACATTAACACGCAAAACCATTGCAAAAATGAAACCTGGGTTTCACTTTCATCATTTGACAGAACTGTCAGTTGATGACAAAAATTCTATCTCCTGACTTTGTTAACCTAACCATATGTCCCAACATGCCTTTGTTTTTCTTCAAGGGTGGACCTTCCGGGATCAAGCCTCCAACTCCCAGCTTTGTCATCCCAGCTAAAACTTCCATTATGCCTTTATTTTTCCTATGGGGTCGAGCCTTTTGGGATTTGTTTCTTTCGTGTTTTTCTTCTGGATTAGATTCCATCTCCTGTCTTAGACCTCTGCGACTGCCTCGACTCCCCATGTTACCATCTCTTAGTTACTCGAGCCATTATAACTGCACTAAACATTTTTCTTCTTCGGAAGGACCTTCTCATTTGCGACTACCCCGACATATTGACTTCCCGACTCTTAATTACCCATGACATTATCAGTTGCACTGCACATTTATCTTCTGGGGAAGTACCTTCTGGTCTATGAATGCCCCAAATTCCTGGCTTCTCAGCCTCTCAGGCCATCATAACTGTGTTGGGCATATTTCTTTTAGGGAAGGAAATTTTGGTCTATGACTACCCGAGCTTCTCAGTTTCCTGACTCTTAATTACCCATGCCATTATCAATTACATTGCATATTTATCTTTTGGGGAGGTACCTTCCGGTTTTCAACTACCCTGACTTCCCAACTTCTAAGCTTCCCGGGCCATTATAACTACACTACATCTCTATTTCTTCTAGGCTAGGTCTCCCGAGCTAGCATAATCCCAGGCTTGAACACCTGCGCACACAACTTTTTTCTTCCAGGAAAGTCATCTTGGGCTGTCATCATCCTGATTGCTCTTCCTTTGCACATTGTTGCCACGTTACCTAACCATTTACCATTGAAACTCTCAGGATTATACCTTCTGAGATTGTGTGTCCTAGGATCCACGACTAGCCAATAATAACTCATCCCACTGCTCAACTGTATGCACATGTCCACTCGGTCCACCACTTAGACGCTTTGCTAAAACGCTTTGCCAACTTTGTCTGGTTGCCAAACTTGGTCATTGATTTGACCATACACCACCTTTAACTCTACCCATTTGACTTTGGGGACACTATGCTTTGATTGAAAATAACACCCGATCTAGAAGTTCATTTTCATACTTCAAGATACCATTGGAAATATCTTTTTGAGAACAATCTAACAATGCCATATCTAAGAGAAAACGAGCTTATATTCTGAAGCATAAATTTCCTCAAAGCCTAGGAATCCCTAACCATCGTAGCTGTAAGTTTTGATAGCTTCTTTCTTCATATTGCTAATGTTATGGTTCTTTAAAAGAGAGTGCAACAACCATGGGAGTCCCCTTGAGCTTGACACACATGCACATTAGACCTATTCTAGTTGCCATCACTGCTAGCCTAGTTGACATCAATTCCAATACATTGGATCACACAAACCATCTAGATAATGCCAATTATCCAAAAATCCCCCCCATTGGAATTGATAGCAACAACTCATCACTTCTCCACATTGAAGGCCAATCCTCATGTTGCTTCCACATTTCTCCTTGCATGAGTGACCAATGGCTTTCTCTCCTCTGCATCGGCCCTCACAACTTACTCTCTCCCCCTTTGAGATCAATGAAGAAGTGCTACAATCCACTTCTTCTCCCTCTTTCAATTGATGACTGAGGGTTTGGATGTTGATGTGAATTATTCTCTGCAAAATTCTCTTCTCAAGGGCTAACATATCTAATGAGGAACTTTAAGTCTACCATCCAAACTTAGATAAAATCATCATGGGCAAGGACACTTGCAACACCAATAATTATCAAAACAAGTCCTTTCACCTTATTATTGTTGCTTCTATTCTATAAACTGGACATATGTGATATGATCCCCCTAAACATATGCTACCTTTTCTTTAAATAATCCTCTAGTTCTGAACACCTTAGGTTGTTGGTTGAATATTCTCTCTTCCAATGCATATTTTGTACCAATTAAAAATACATTAATACTAATCAAACCCGCGAATGGTATTTTTGCTCCTACAAATTCCAACCATTGGTGATGCACTTTCGGCTTACTCTTCATTGCTGCTTCAGAGACCATGCTCACTTCTCTTGAGAATTTTGAACTCTTCTCCCCCTGATATCATGCTTCTACAAATAGGGTTTGTTGCTTAAAAATAACACCAATTGTACCAAAAATTTGATACAAGTTGGATAATGTGCCAGGAAAACTCTTATGACTCCGACTCAGAAAGAAATTCCCATTTACAAAAAGGGTTAATTCACTTGAACCACAAAATACCAATTGACATAGCGATACCAATTGACATAGCGGCACCAATTGATAATTAATGAACATGTAAAGCTTGTACAAATTGTGTTCATGAACACATAAGTGATAGACACAATCAAATTCACAATCTTAAATGAAGTAAGCGTATTTCACCCAAGATGCAAACCTTTTGTTTCCTATGCAATCACCTCTTCCCGAGGGTAATGATCGTTGCCTATTATTGCTACTAAAGAAACTCCCCCTGAGCCAATGCTCTCTTATTTTCTATAATCTCTTTGCATATGCATGTGGACTTATCCTATGGACCTGATTACAACTATGGGCCTTTTTGCATTCCACACTTCTGATGCAACCCATCTTCTTATCACAACATAAAGTGCTGTGAACTCCCCCCGAAACCATGCTATCTGCAGCATCCTTCCTCTTCCAATGCTGATACATTTGAAATAATTAGATTAATCGTTGTAATCACGACAAGACTCGACCATACCTCCTATTATTTAGATGCACCCCTATGTCTAATTCCTTCTGATCCCTGCATCTGATTTATTTTGCCTCACTGGAGTCCACTATCTTCTTTTAGTGAAGAGAAACAAAGGATCTACTCCTATAGAGTAGATTGGCCTCCTTCTTCTTTCAAATCATCATTAGTCGAGTTCTGACATGATCCTTATTTCTAGCTTCTTCTTTTCCTTTGTATTGGAATTCTCTTGGCTACATAGGGTTAAAGAATACCCATCCCCTTTTTCTTCTTTCTTTACCCAAATCTTATTGTAGCCATTTTTCTCTCTTTTGGTTTGGTTCTAAATTATTTTGAGGGTGACATAATATCTTTGCAGGTTTCTCTCACCATCCAAAAGTTTATCTTTACATTGTGTACTAAAGGTAAACTTGTATCTCTCTTCCATTTTTCTTCTTATCATCTTCAATAGCTGAGTTCCTTCCTTTTTCTGTATATTCTGACTGGGCTACCTTGTCTTCTCATAGCTATACCTTGCTGTCTTATGCCCAAAATTCCCATAGTTGTAGCAGTCAACATGAGATAGGAATGAATCAAAAGGATTTCTATACTTGGAAACATTCCTATAAAAAATTCTCTCGTGGTCAACATGCTTTCACTTGGGACTTTGTGTCTTCTTGGGTAAGTCGTCCTGGGTTTTCGTCATCTTGACTGCTATTCCTTTGTGCACTATTACCATGTTACCTATCCATTTACAATTAAAACTCCCAGGATCAGACCCTCTGGGATTATGTGTCTATGGATCCACTACTGACCAATAATAACTCATCTTGCTACTCAACTATCTGCACACATCTGCCCAGTCCACCACTTATCTACTACGATAAAAATCTCTTCCAACTCTATCTGGCAGCCAAACTTGGTCACTGCATTAACCCTGCGCCACCATTAACTATCCCCATTTGAATTTAAGGGCACCAACCTTTGAATGGAAATAACATCTCCTAATCTAAAAGGCCATTTGTGGACTTCAATATACTGTTGGAAGCTCTTTCCTACAACAATCCAACAATTCCATCTCCAAGAGAAACTAAGCTAATATTCTGAGGTAGAAATTCCCTCAAGTCCTGAGACTCCCTAACCATCATGACTATAATATTTGATAGACTCTTTCATCATCCCACTACCATGATGGTTCTTTACAAGAGAGTGCAAAAACCATGGGACTCCCCCTGAGCTTGACACACCATACACATCAGGCCTAGTCCTGTTGCCATCATTGCTAGCCTGGTTGACATCAATGCTAGCCTGGTTGACATCAATACCAAGACACTAGATGCCACCAAAAATATAGACAATGCCAACTATCCAACAAGAAGGACCTTGAAAATCAATCAAGGGCTGACCAAACAAATGAATGATTGATTGAAGTCTTAGAGAGCCATAGTGATGTTTTTTCTTGGGAATACATTGATATGAAGGGAATCCATCCTAACCTATGCACTCATCATAGTTTATATAAAGGAAAATCAATACCCATTCACCAAATGATGGATGAATCCGATATTAAGGGATATAGTGAAAGAATAGATGTATAAACTGTTATCAACCAACTTTATCTATCCCATATCTGATAGCCCATGGGTATTCCCTCTTGTCATTATAGAGAATCTGTGAATCTGTTTCGACTATCAGAAGCTTAGCAAATAAATACATAAAGACCATTTCCCATTTCCACTCATTGAATAGGTCCTCAATATGTTGGCAGGGAAGAAATATTTTTCTTTCCTTGACAACTTCAATGGATTTATGCCGAAACTCTTCTTATAATTGTTATGGATCATAGAAGCCTCAATTCTACAACTTCAATGGATATAATCAAATCTACAAAAGTTTTAACAAGATGTAAGGAAAGGCATCTTTCCATTAATAAAAAAACATCACATATTGTTAACTAAAGACATAGTAATAGGGAAACATATCTTAGAAAAAGGCATTCAATTGAATCCAACAAAAGTTAAGGTAATATTAAACTTGCTAACTCCATGAACACAACAAGAGGTACAAATTTTTGTAGGACACACTAGTTACTATTGTCATTTCATTGAAATATTTTCACAAGTAGCTCACCCCTTATTTGCACTGCTTAGTAAAAATGTTGAATTTGTGTGGGAAGAGAGCTTCCAACAAGCCTTTACAAAGTTGAAATCCCAAGTGTCTAAATATCTTATTTTAAGAGTTTCCAGTTGGTCCCTCTCATTCCATATATCCATGGATGCATTGGACACCACCATTTGAGCCGTCTTAGTACAAAAAGAAGGAAATGATCCTTATGCAATTTATTTCATCAGGAAAAATAGACCACCCACATGACTAATTTATACGGTGACAGAAAAAATGTTTCCTTTGGTAATTCATGCAAAACAAATTATGCCATTATATAAAAATTTGTCTGGTAATCTTGCACACTAACCATGTTTCCATCAAATACTTAATGAATAAAATGATCACAAATGGTAGAGTAACTAGATGGTTATTATTATTGCAAGAATTTGACACAACCTTCTTGAATAAACCAGGGAAAGACAATGATCTACATGGAGATCTAAAAAGATTCAGAAAGGGAAAGAATAACACAGATGTTCTGGAAAACATTACCATCCTCTTATTATGAGGGAGAGATGGAATTTTATAAACAATGCAAAAATTCTCCTTATGCATTTTTAATTACAAAATATATGAGATAAAAATCACTTACATTATTAGATAAAACGACTATAAATATGTTTCCATCTTTACTAGTTTTTGATGTTTCCTTCTTTTTGAGTTTTAGATGTTGCTAAGAAAGTAGTGTTCTTTTTCCTTGTTGTCTAGATATTTTTGAGTGGTGAGCCTTTCTTGGTTGCCCAATTCCTCCCTATTTAGAGTGGGAAGCATCTTGACTCCCTCCACCAAAGGAGGGAAATTGTGCTTCAATGGTTATATTGTCAGCCATTGGGTATGCACTGGTGTGTGTCCCTTCCAACCAACAACATATGATAAGTTAGGAGTCACGTTGGCACCCCTAAACTATTCCATTCTTCTTAGTGAGATTTTCCCCTATGAAATAATAGAACTCGTTGCATTCTTGCCCATCAAAAGCGGTGAGCAGTGAGTTGTTGAGATTATTCCTGCATAAAAAGTAGCATGAATTTGAGAACAAGTAAAAAATTGCTTGTCTAACACAGAATATTCCACAATGTGGCCCTTCAAATGTTTGAGAACAAGGCCCTTCATTGACTGCCATTCTTTAGTTGTTTTCCTGCTATTGAATACATTATCCACACTCTGCACAAAAGTTGTTGACAATGGTTTTTCCCCAACTTGTGTGGCACTCTTGCGACTAGAATTTGAACTTTAGCTTTCATGCATTGCTACCATTCATGGCTTTCTTTGAACCCCATTATTACCACCATTGGATGCTGCATATCTCTTTACAACCTGCATATTTTTGTGTCTTGTATGACCTTTGACAACAACATGTTTCTTTGATGAATCATGTCCAATAGATGGTTTTCCAGCAAGGAAAAAGGATGGGGCGATGGATAGGGAAGCACTTGGAATAATATTGATTTGGTGTTCAAGCAATAATTGGGGATGAAACACTATGGGTTTGGTGAAGATATTTGAAAATTCTTACTGTAGTGGAGCCATGGCAGGGGGTTTTGGGTTGGTGTTGTTTTCTGGCTTGATAGGGAGAACCAAACACAAAGGAATGTGTTGGTTTATATTGACTTTATTAATGGCATATTTGCAAGTAAGAGGTTGGATTGATGTGAGGGCGAGGATGTGAGCACATGGGTGTGGCCCTCATGTTGCAAGTGGTATTTGTGATCTTTATCATGATAAACAACATCTCAGGATTGTTGGTATGGAATGCCTAGTAATAAATCAACACAATCGAGAGGAGAAACATCACATACCATAGTATCTCGAAAAGGACCAATAGCAAAGGTGATGGAACAACGTTGGGAGACAGTAAGACGAGGGCCTTCCTTTTGAACCCAACCTAGATGATATGGGTTGGGGTGTGGAGTGGTGGGAAGGCTAAGGCGCTGAACCAAGTCTTGTGCCACAAGATTCTTTTGACTCCCATTGTCGAGGAGAAGAGTCACCAACTCATGTTTGATTTGAAAATTACGGGTAAATAGAGGTGCAACAGAGGTTCTAGCTTCATTAGCAGTCATGAGGATGAGAGGGGTCTACTTCGATAGTATTATCAAGAGAAACAACTACAAGTGAGGTAGAGGAATTTGGTTTCTCTACCTCTGTAAAAAGAGTATTGTTAGGGTGCATATTTTGAAGTACACGATAGTCTGCTGAAGCATGTGAGTTGGTCTTATGAAATGTAAACCAACGAGATGAGTCAGGGGCCACATTATATGGAATAGTAGGATATGGACCATTTTTGGTTTGAGGAGATTGGGTTTGAGGAGCCACTTTACGTTCTACAGCAAAGGCCCGAATAAAGGCATTGTCCAAGGAAGTACTATCAAACAACTCAACTTCTCGACGAAAAAACATTAGTAGACCATAATTAAATTTAATATTTAATATCTCTTCCAGATCAAAGATATGGAGTTGAATGCACAATTTGGAGAAGACATAAATGTATGCTTGTAATGATTGATTTGGTAGTTATTGGAGTTGCAACCATTTGGAAAGGAGATTCTGGAGATATTTAGGGGGGGTAAAAACGTGCTCTTAAGGCTTGGAAGAATTCATCCCAAGATGTGATATGTGTGGATCTGGTCTCGGCTTGGTCTCTGATCTCAGCAACCAATGATATATTCTTGAGTTGAGTATCCCACCATTTTTGCACTAGACCCTCCAATTGTAGACTGGCGATTTGAAGCTTCATGTCCTCTTCCATCATGGGACATGTTTTGAAATAGGTAGAGAGACTACGCAGCCAAGAATCGACGACCTCTCCAATCATTTGGCTTGAAAATTTGGGAAATTGAAAGCATGTATCCAATTGCATTTTTCCAAGAGGGTGTCTTTGTTATTGCAACGTAATTATCTCTTGAATAGCCATGGCTAAATCATGGTCTGGTGAGTCCTCGGTTGAGGGTTCTTGACAGGGAAACATGATTTTCATCCACTAAAGGAATTGAAAGGTATGACCTCAAGCGACAATCTGTGATGGGAATCTGAAGAAAGGAGGGCGCACTAAGAAGGGTGTTGAATTGTTAAACCACAAATCCCAAAAAAATATATTTGAACAAGTGGATGGCTTCCAAGATCTTATGCTCTGATACCAATTGATCTACATTCAGATATAAAAAGATTCAAAAAGGGAAAGAATAACACAAATGTTTTGGAAAACAATACCATAACCTTATTATGAGGGAGATATGGAATTTTATAATCAATGCAAACATTCTCCTTACACAGTTTTAATTACAAAATATATGAGATAAAAATCAATTACATTATTAAATAAAGCAACTATAGAGATGATTCCATCTTTACTAGTTTTTGATGTTTCCTTCTTTTTAAGTTTTAGATGTTGCCAATAAAGTAGTGTGATTTTTCCTTGTTGTCCAGATGTTTATGATTGTTGAGCCTTTCTTGGTTGCCCAGACAATGTAATGGGTGATTTTATTTCAAGTCTAACATCAAATGAGAATGATCCTCCTATAGAAGATTCTTTCTTTGTTGAACATCTCTTTGCAATATCTACTAATTTTCCTTGGTTTGTAATTATTTCTAATTATTTGGATGCATGTAAAATTCCTCATCACATATCTCCAATGGAGTGGTAAAATAACATCACATAGAGTTGGAGATTCTCATGGATCAATGGGTATCTCTTCTACACAAGACCAAATCTCATTATCCAAAGATGTGTACAACAAGCTACGATCTATGAGATATTGAAACCATGCCATAATGGTCCTGGGGGGGTAGGGGGGGAACTTTTTAGGAAAGTGGACTAGGTACAAAGTACTTCATTTGGGGTACTACTGACCCTCTATCTTCAAATATGCCAAGAAATATATAAAGAGATGCGATAATTGTTAGTGTATGGGGATATCAGTGTAATCAGATTCCATTAACACCATAAATGGTGTTAGAGACCTTTGATAGATGGGCCCTTGATTTTTTGGTTCTTATTAATCCTCCTCCTCATTACGATTCCTACATCCTTAGTATGCAAAAATTATGTCACCAAATAGATGGAAGCCAGTATACTCCCGACCACAACTACTTAAGTAGTGGTAGAATTTCTAAACAAAGCTATTTTCGCCAAGTTCAAGATACCTCAGAAAATAGTCACTTACAGAGGGGCATAATTCACTTCAACACCTGCAGAAATATCTAATGGAGACATACAAAATCAAGTACAAATTCACCACACCATACCATCCACAAGCCAATGGACAAGTGGAAGGGAGATTCTTGAGGTTATTATCACCAAGGTTGCGAGACTACACCTCAAGGATTGGGCTAATTAACTCCTTGAGACTTTACGGGCCTATCAAAATATATAGAGAAATACTACTTACTGCAATTTATACGAATCAATGTACATGAAGAGAGTGCTTTTGCTGATCAAGACAAAGATTCAAAAACTTATAGCAATAATAAAATTTGGAATGGACCTATTTGAAGCTCAGAAGCAGAGGATCCTCCAAGTCAAAGAGATGGATAAGATTTGTCAAGCTTCCTTACACTAGAATTAAGTGATATAATACTAGAGAGCATGGTGGCACAACAAGTTCATCAAGAAGAAGAAATTTAAAGCTAGAGATTGAACATTGTTATTAGACTCCAAGTTTAAGTATTTTTGAGGAAATTTTAGTGTTTGATGGCTTAGACCCTATTACATAAACATTACATATGATAATGAAGCCATCAAAATCCATACCATTAATGAAGAGAGAAATCCATTGACGAGAAATAGAAATAGGTTTCGATTATATCACAAACCCGTATCAAAGGAAGTCTTCTTGAGGATAATTAATGATTGATGGTCAAATATTGACCCAGAGATTGCTTGTAAGGGAGAGATACCTACAAGGTAAATTATTCTCATATCTTGTTTCTTAAAAAAAAAAGAAAAATAAATAAATAAGAAAAAAAAGAAAATATAGTAAATCTCATTTATGAAAACCATTATGAGCATAACTTGGGCACATGACATGTGAAATATGGCATAGGTTGGAACATGTGATGTTAAAAAAACCAAATAAATAAATAAATAAATAAATAAATAAAATATTGAAAGAGGGAGAAAAGGAAAAATAAAATCATGAATAAAAGGGCACTTCATAGTTTCCTGATGGTTATATTAGGATCCTTCTGCTCATGCACTAATATTTTATTTAGATTTTTTCCTACTAATAAAGTGATTTTTTAGGATATGAAAGAGAGGATGTCGCTGTTGCTACAAATTTTTTGTTATAGCTCCATTGCACAATCTTGTTGTTGCAACTCTATCAGTGAACCCCCATTTTCAAACTTTGTTGTATTGCCATTGTTGCAACTTTGATGCTGCAAATTAATGATAACATGTTAGTTTCTACAACTCTAGAGCACCATTACTGCAACTTTGTTGATGTGTTTTCATTGTTGCAACTTTAGAGCATTGTTTCTTCAAATTTGAGCACCATTTCTATAACATTGGAGTGTCATTTCTACAACTCCACCACTATAATTTTGATAACTAGAATGGTTGACAACAATTCTTGTTTTGACACCATGGCCAAATCGAGCTGCAAATCTAGAGTGCCAATGCTACAACTCTAGAATATTTTTGTTGCAACTCAGGAATCGTGATACAACTCCAATGCCGATTTGGATTTGAGATTTTCTATGGGGCCAACATGTTAATGTGATGAAGCTACAAGGCATAATGACCACTTATAGTAAGTAAGAAAGATACGTTCCCCAAAATTGCATTATGAATAACATTGTTTGGCATTCCTTAAATTGACTGCCAATTTGAATTCAGTTGCATCATTCACCACTTTCACCCAATGACATGATCATCCCATCAGAAAAACCATCTACTTCCATAATTGGAAACCTTCAACAACTGAACCATTTCATTTTTCTACAGTCATAGTTTGTCCGAGATTTGAGAAGAAGGAAAAACAAGGGGCTCATTAATCTACAAAGACATTGATACTACAAGAATAAGACCATATATGGGGTATTTTTCAATAAGGAGGCTAGATATAATATGTCCATAGATTGCAAGGGTATTATGATGAGGTGGACCTTGAATTTTCCATGAATTTCAAGGAGGATAGGTTTGTCGTAGTAGGAATAATGGTGTAGGTGAAAAATGATGTTGTGGCTAAAGTAACAAGGCTCATTTAGATGGGTGAGCAATAATATTATTAATGAATTCCAAAGCCTAATATTATTGAATAGATATTGATCTAAGAGAAACCCTGGTCAATAAATGGATTGGGTTTGACACATGAGCATTGTCGAATCCATGGGGAGATGTGAAGGCTACCATAAGGTCTTGTATTTATAACACCTTAGGTTACTGGACCATCTACGACATGACATTCTAGGATAGTTAATATTTCGTTCTTCCTTATGAGGACATTACAGACTATGAATTCCTTTGTGCAAAAAATTGTTTGACCCATGGATGCCCTATCACATCACAGGCTTAAAAATATTTTGATTGAGTGCACACTACACATAGAAGGTTGGGTGTGACATGAAGTAGCAATATCACCAAAAGAAATTGTAGCTTCTGCAACTCTACCTAAAGGATATGCAGGTCCTAAACTCCATCCTGAGACAATGTGACTATAACTCTAGATACTGTAAGTGCTACAACTCCTAAATCCACAACCAAATAATACATTGTTGCAACTTTGTTGGCAATAGAATACCCTTACATTCAAATTGAGGAAGATATCCATGAGGGTTCCTGTATAACTCCACAAAAAGATGAGAGCACTCATGATAACTATTTCAGGATAGCTGTTATGAAACCAGCTCAAGAAAAGATAGAAAAGATAGATCAACACCTTAGAATTCAGCCTCTTCGAGGGGGCAACCTCCTTTACATTAAATAAATGAAC
>APFE030537926.1:54665-65609 GCA_000404065.3 Pinus taeda | reverse complement strand
GATGATACAAATGAAAATACCTCCTTTCTATATATAGGAGTCTAAGGGGTCATAATGTAATCAGAGCCGACATAACATTAATAATGTAAGGGCACAATAATAATAATAGTGGGCTTCTATGGGGCATAATAGTGACAATATGGGCACTACATGGGTACATCAATATAATAAGGGGGTTGTACTAATAACAATAAGGGGTTACACTAGTAGTATAGGGGCCTAACAATAGCAGGGAGAAAACCTCTGACCAAGAGATCGAGAAGAATGAGAAAGAGGCCAACATATGAACCCATTCCAAAGAAGAAAAGGACCAGTTATACCCCTAGTTTGACAACTCAACAAACACAAGAAGAAACCTCTACTGCTACACAAGAACTAGCAGGAGTGGAAAAGTAATGAGAAGGAGTTGTGACACAAAGAGAATACCCTACTACTCCATAAGAACTAGTAAGGGTAATTGAATAAATACACCCTATTGATACTGAATAACTATTAGAAGTGATGGGGATTGTCAATATTTTTCTAGGTGTGCACTTGATGAAGAAATGGAGATAGAAACCCCTACTACAAAACAAGAAATAGAAAGGGAAATTCTATGAGAAGGCCTTGTTGTAATTCCAGATATTTACACAAAATAATAAGGGTGGGAAGAAGAATATGACACTCCCAACATGAACACAACATAGGCCACTACTTCCCCAAAATTGAAGAAGACATCACAAATCAAGAGGCATAGAGAAGTAAGTATTCCTTGTCTCATGAATTTATATGCATCCATTTTAAGGAATAATAGCGTGTTAGAGAAGAGAAAAGGAAACTTCAAACCACTATTAATTTGTTGGGATATGAAATTAGTGGGGAAAGATCTTTTGAGAAACTAGACTACCTTTCCCAGGAAGTAGGTTCCCTTGTTGTAGGGGAACCTCTCCTTGAAGAAAGAGAGACAACCCAAACCTACAAAAGAGAAACTCAAGAAGTGGTTGTCCAAACAGAAAATAGAAGACCTACCTTGATTGAGATATCTACTCAAACAAAGGATAAAATAGTGGAAGAAAAATCCACAAAAGTAGATAGGTGGAATCAACTATCGACATCATATGACGAAGAGGTTATTCCTGTCAAAGAACATCAAAAAATTATTAGAGGATTGAGAGAGAAGTGGGCTGAGTACTTTGAAACCCATAGCATTAGATGGGAAGAAGCAAGGATAGAAGAAAATAAATTGTTTGAGCTAGATAAACAAGTGAATATATTGGATATTGATAATATACAACTTGGATTGTTGGTGGATTCAACACTTATCTTTAGGGCTCCCTCTCCACACTATAATATGTTCTTGCAGGAGAAACTTGTATTGTTCCAAAGAAAATCCATAATGACTAGTAAGCCTTTTAAGATCACCTCCACAACTACCATTTTTAACGCTTACTATGCATGCACTAGTGTGGAAAATAACTCTATATGTGAATTATAATATCATAATGTCTTGTTGTTCCATGATCCAATATAGAACCCCAACCACTTTGTGGGGTATGTACAAATGAGAGAATTTGTATCTAACTTAAGCAACCATGCTGACTGGGCATCTGCTCATACTATTGCATATAATAATCTCAAACGAAACCTATGGGACACAGAAGAGTAGCATGGGACTTTACAAGTCCTTAACATATAAAAATAATGGGCTTGTTCTCCCCCACATGAATATTTCATGACTAAAAGCAAGAAAGAGGATTTTGGACATTATAGGGCACAAATTGAAGTATTGGAGGGGCGACCATGGAAGAATGTATTAAAATATGGAAACAAGTTAGGGAGGAAATTCAACAAAGGGACCACTTTAATCCTAGGAACCTAAAGGTAAAACTAGAGAGAGTGCATAGGCATATTAAGTGCATAAAAATCTATGGGGATAGATGGATAGGTATGAATCTTCACTATCCAATGATCTAGATACCAACCAGGGAATACAAAAAGGAATGCAAGCTATTTAGAAGGGAAGAGTTGGCCCATTGGAAAAAATTCAACCAAGAGGATGATAATTCCATGCATTTTAGGTAGGGAAGACTGATAATAGTTTTAGAAACCTCCACGGGAACCTCGCCTTTTCAAACTTACATTCACTTTAGGTTGGAAGGGAAGAATTGGCCCACTTGAAGGAAGTTCAACCAAGAGGAGGATAATTCCATGCACATGAGGCAGGGAAGACTGATTATAGTTTTAGCAACCTCCATGGGAGCCTCATCTTTTCAAACTTAGATTCACGTTTGGTTGGATGTGGCATTTAATGAATTGAGCTAAGGGGGGATGATAGGTGCCCAAATTGTCATCTTTTTAGCACCCATCCAATACCTTTTTTTTTTTTTCAATATTTTTCACATTTCCATCCCATCTTAATACCTTTCTCATATACAATGATGAATTTTTGGTCAAGGTATGATTATCCTTTCAGTATGCTACTTTAATGCTTATTATTATGCATTTTTAGGATATTATAACCTTTCTATACTAACATTGGTATACAAGAAACAAAATTTCAGAGGTACCTTCCAAGCGTAGGTGTTGCAAATCTTTCAAAAAATGCTACAACTCCTAAAGCTAGTTGCTACAACTTTGCGTAAGTATGATGCTACAACACTAAGTTATTGTCATTGTTGCTAAAACTCTGCATGCTATGAATCCCACTTAACCATTGCTACAAGTCTACGTGCTATGAATCTTGCCTCACTGTCATGACTCTCACCTCACCATGATATCAGTCTTGCTTTACCTATACTACGACTCTCACCATAATACATTTTCTGCAAGTATCACCATTAGTGTTGCTACAACTCTTACTCAGGCCCATTGCTACATCTCTGTGAAAACTGTGCTTGTACATCAATCAACTAAATAGATTTTTCCTATGGATTTTCTAGATAGTTAATTACTGGATTTTCTCATGGAGGAAAGTGACAAAGGAAAATAGGAACTTAGAAAAGATGATGGCTCTCCACCACTTGTCACATGGTTCATTAAGTTAGTTTATGCCTAATTTTGCTATCTTTTGGAAAATCAATGTAACATGATGGAATAACCTGATTCTCATGGCTTTCCATCAACTCATTTGGTTATTTTATATAGGAAGAATTATGTATAAAAACCCACACTCTTCTTGAGTTGGGCAGTCATAATAAGAATATAATCAAAACCAACATTTTATTGTAATCATATTTATAGTTTCCTACAATATAAAGTTCCTTTCCATTCTTATTCAATCAATGGTGTGCTGAGTATTTATTGTTGTAATTATTTCATAAACCAATGCCTCGTCTAAAGAGGTAGGCCTCCCTCCTCATATTGGTACTATTTGTATTCATATTGTGGTTGTAGCATTATTTATAATTCACGTTATTTATGCAATTGCTCTATTTTTTTCTATTGCTACAAATTTGAATTCCAACTACTATGACTCTAATATTTCAAATTGCTACAACTCTACATCATAGTTTTATTTTTGAAACTCAGTCATTAATATTGTTATTAATTACATACTAATAATTTTCATGAGATTTATACAACAATTTGTGGCTTGGTCATTGTTGCAACTTCACGCTAACGCATTTGTTTTCTACAATTGGGATTTTTTTCCCTCATTTTATTCTGTTTGATTCTTATATTTATAGCATTTGATTCATGGTCCTATTTCTCTCATGAAAAAAGTGTGGTTCAATAGTTTGTGGTTACTTCATTACATTACACTTACAACAACATTTCTGTTACAACAACAAGTATCATATTAATATTGGAGCAAGAAACTTCGATGTTTGTGTGATTTACTTTATGCAAGTGTGAATTTACTTTCTTGAAAATTAAATTAAGAAGTGTTCTCTTTACATTCATACAAAGATTGGATTGGATTACAAGTGTGGCATGGATTTCTCTTGGTGAATTGTGAAACTTATGAATATCTTTCCTTGTGACATGTGTTTAAAATAAAACAACTATAGATTGTACTAGCACAAATAATTCAAGATAGTTCATAAGTTCCATAGAAACATTGGTTGATAAAAAATCTATGAAAATTTGATTGTATTTATGAACAATTATAAAGGTAATTGAAATACTTGTTAGTAGTGATCCATGAATGGTTGAATCAAAATCTGATTTTGGATTTTCTCTTCAAATATGTTTGAATCTAATGATCTAAATCAAGAAATCTAGTTTGTGTTTCCATCATGTGGTGTTGTTCGTGAGGTGATCTACTCCTATTTTATAAATGCTCATCACAACATCATTGGCTTAACATAATCACCTCACATCATTAGTTACACCTATCATGGCTCTTTGTGAATGTTGAGTGACTCACATTCAACTATGTGATTTGTAGGTACCAGATCTATATTCTATATTAGACAAAGAAATTTACAAGAGCACCATTGGTCTCACAATTCTTCTAAGGTATTATGGGAATGTATTAAATCATATATCACAACATGCTCTTTTTTTATACTTTCATGTGTCCATATTTCTATAGTGATTAGTAAGTGAGATTAATGTAGATTGCAACTACATGCAGGGAAAACTTATGCACAACAAATAGAAACTATCATTCAATCCAAGATGTCATATCTCTATATTGTGACCCTTGGCTATAGTTTACTTTGATTCATGGATAGATCCTTAAATATTTTAGTTCCATGAGATATTAAACAAAATTTTCAATAGTAGCAAAGTTATTTATCTTTTCAAGTGCTTCCCTTTGAAGTGTTGATGTGAATACCTTTGCACAAGAGTTCTTTGAGGGGGTGTTTTTTTTAAAGAAAAAAGTTGTAAACTTATTGAAGTATCTCCTAATAAAATTTTATTTTTATTTGGATCCTTAGAAATATCATGAAACTAAATAAGGGGGCCTAAGGACACTTGTGATTGTGTACAATTTTTGAATGTGTGATAGATTGAAAATATGGTCCAAGTAATAAGACATTAAAATCAAATTGATTGGAGCATTACAATTTAAGGGTAAAGTATCAAACCCTTTCAAGTCAAAAGGCGTTTTCAAGGCAAAAAGGAATTGTAACAAGATATGCTTGAAATTGAATAAGGAGGTAAAAAATCAAATCATTATAGTCGCAATTTAAGCTGCATGATCGGTAGTACCTGACACTCTAGGGTGACATAAAATAAAGCGAGTGTGACACTTAAGAATACAAATCAAGGATTAAATGCAAGTGAGCATGGGAAGAATGGAAGGAGGAAAACATTTACAAAATGCATCACAAGAAATCAAGGATTTGTAAGAGTAAAAACATGAATTGGTAAATAAAATTAAATCACTTGATTAGGAATTACAACGTAAACAAAGTATCATTGAACACATGGTTGATACATTATAGTTGAAAGAAAATCTTCAAAGTGATCTAGATACATGAAAGATAGATTTTTTGATGAACTTCATATAAATTTAATAGCAAAACAAGATCAATTTGATGATATAACATCTACAGATAAGATATATGAAATTTTTGACAGAGAGAAACTTATATAAAAAGCTAAAGTAATTTATGATATAGATGAAATCATCCAAAATGTTGATGCAAGTTGTGACTTAGAGGTGCTACTAGTGAATATTGATGCAACAAGTGATACACAAGATCTTATCTAAAAGTTTGATGTAGCATGTGATAGATGAAATATTGAAAATGGTTGATGCTAATTATGATAAAAAAGAACTAATGGAATCATATAATGAATTAATGAAGGAAACAATGAAAGAAGATGAGTCACAAGAACAAAATTACAACAATAATACTAGAAAAAGAAAATGTGAAGAAGCAAAAGAACAACATAAAGAGATTTCAAAGATGTTTTTTAGACCTTAGGAAGACATCTCAATGAATATAATTTGACATGGCTTGGGATTTCGCAAATAAAACAATCTGCATATTCAAAATTACTCCAAAGCACTTCAGTTTTTGAGTGTAGGATTTATTGAAGATGTCTAGAATCATGAACATAAATGCAAACCTTTTTAAAGAGTTGGTCACATGGATAGTGTGCATTTTGATCTCCATCCTTGTCTTCATTGTGAAAATACAAATCACTTATTAGAAAAATGTCGAAAGTAGAAGCATGCTAAAAGTACAGTTAAATTATGGGTGAATAAATTCTTGGAGATGGAATTTACATGGAAATATAATGCATCATTTTTACCATGACAGAAAAACGAAGAAAATGAAACACACAAAAGTAGTCAAGTAAGTATTCGAAATAATTTTGGGCATGACCTAGATATAATTCTATATATTCTCCAAACTCAAAGATGGTACTCTCCACACCTAAATGGAGTGAGTACAATGATAAAATAAACTCTTCTACACCTTTAAGGTCGGAAGTAAATTGATGGTTAGTGGTAAACCAAAAATCATCAAATTATTCAAATTAGATTGGTTAGTGGTCATTCAAAAGCCATCATATTATTCAAAGCATATTGATTAGTGATAATCTAAAATACACAATATTATTCAAAGCATATTAGTTAATGGTCATAAAAAAACCACCATATTATTCAAAGTAGACTAGTTAGTGGCAAAACATAAACCGTGAGTATCCACAGGAGATGTTTATTGGTCAACCATAAAAAAAACAAATGAAGAGAGTATGGTTAGTGGTAAAATAAAAAAAAACCACCACCTAAAGAATCCAAAGCCCCAACTTGGATCCTTTTTAGAAGGAATTATTGAAAAACTTCTTACCTTGCACCTAATGGGGGGGAGGAGGAGAAAGGAGAGGGAATATCAAATATCAATCTTTAAGATTTGAAATAATCAATCAACATTTAGGAAGTGCAACATAGCAACTAAATTACTAAACAAAAATAATATTGATTATTCATTGGTAATATTCAGGCATAACTACTATTCACTTCCATATATTGGTAATTTTTTAGGCATATCTTCATCGAAGCTCAGTTTAGTAGTTTTAAATTGAAAATGAGAAAAGTTATTGGTATTGTTATCACCAAAAAATTGATCATCTAGCCTAATTTACTAGATGGATCGAAGTACACCAAGTAAAGCCAATTTTACCATAGTAAAATTGATTTCACTGTGAGAAATTACTTAATAAACCACCTTTGTTAAGTAATTTATAGCTAAACCCATAAAGAATAATTAAATAAATCGCTATTTATTTGATTTTATTCTAGAAATAATTAATTAAACCATTGTTCAATTATTATTCCTTGTCATATTTGACCCAATCATGAAAAAAAATAGATAAATCATTAATTATCTTATTTTTCTCTAAAAATAATTAATTAATCACTAATTAATTATTATTCTGTCAAATTTGACTAAATCCCTTATGAATAATTAAATAAATCCTTATTTGTTTATTATTACTTAAATAATTCCTTGAGATGATAAATAAATCATTTATTTATTTATTATTTCTAAATAAAAGTTTAAATACTTTTTGCCTCCTAACCAAATACAATAAAATATTCCAAGTGGTTATTCCAAGAATGGGACGAGTAATATTTTATTATTGCTCATTATTCGAGGATAACTCAATATTTTGTTATAAATAGAAGTGTTTTCCATTCATTATTCACTTTTGGTTATTTTCATTGTTGCACTCATTGTTGTAACTTTGATTATTTTCATTGTCGCACACCATATTTTTGCTGGATTTACACATTATAGAGGAGAGAGACTCTACACAAGCTGAAGACATTTGAGGATAGCCAAGAGCCCATCCCATAGAGGGGGACTGGTAACATTTATTTGTTCCCTTCACAGGTGTTATAATAAAAACTATTCTTTGTATATCTGGTTTCCATTGGATGATTGGAGTTATTACTCTTTCTTTTTGCTGTTTAAGTATGATTGTGGTGTAGATCCAGATTTTGGCAGGTTTTCTTTCTATTACTTGATGCAGATCTACAATGTTTAGCAGCCATTTATATGGTTGAGATTGTTTGTCATCCACAATCTTAAGTGGGTTCTTTTCGTACATCTTTGAGATTAAAGGGGGGAATGTTAGACTGTGAGTTCTTATATAATCACAAAGTCCAAGACCACATAGACATGAGTTGTAAACCTTATCCTTGATGAGGTGTTGTCATGATTGATTGATGAGTTGTCAGTGAGATCTAGATCTATAAGGATCCAAAAGATGCATTATAAATTCAGATCTTGAGATCAATACAATATGTAATAGAACAACATTAAAGATTTTTCCACCATTTTCTTGTCTTATCTTACTCATTTTAATTCTTAAAAAAATGAATATAGAACTAACACTATAAATTTTGAAATATTTTCCTACAAAATAACAATGTGTTCTTTGCAATTCTACAATTTTTTGAAAATAAATTTCTTCACAACACCTACAATAATGAGAACATATTCATTTTATTTTGCATGAAAAATAACATACCACACCTAGAATTTTTTTTCACATAGTCATACACAAATTATATAGAGAAAAATAATTTATTTAGAAAACTAATTCAATTTCATCATTTCATCTTTTTGCACCATATTCTAATTCATTGTGGAAATATCTTGAATCATCCTTCCAAATTAACATATTGTCATGTTTCCATGTCTATATTGCCACTAATGCATCATGAGAGACCATCAATAACTTGCACCCATCCAAAATTCAACCCATAATTTACAAATTCTTAGCTTAAAAAGTTTGCTTTATGCACCAACAATTTTTGTTAAATACATTTTTTTTTTCAAATGAAAAATTATCATTTGTATAATGTAAAAATAATAGATTCTGGGCCAGGTCCCTTACAATTGTCTTCATGCTCCAACAAAAAATTGTTATCAAAGATCCACAAAATTGAAAAACTAGTATCATGGCAACATTTGCCTACTATTCTAAATAGGTGCCATCTATAGTCACGATAAAATACTCCTAATAACAATAAAAACTTACATAACATATAAAAAATTCAACATAAGCTAAAAAGGTCTAGATTCACCCATTTTCCTATGCCACATGGTGCTCCATTTCTATCCCGCCATTCCACCTATTCCTCCATCCTTGCCATGCCTGACCTTTTCCATAGGCTCATTAATGGTTCCTTCCTCTCTAGTGATGAATAGGGCATCACCACTAAATTTTTACTCCATAGTTACTCAAGCACTGCCATTGAGTCTTTCCTCAAGAACTTCCACCATGATGTGAAGAGAGACCATGCCCTTCCTAATGTTAGCCTGAAATTGCTCAAGCTTCCCCTATATTAATTCAAGTTTGGTGCTTATCAACAATTCAAAGGTCCATCTTTATTTGCCTTCCACTATATTTTTCAAGTCAAGGGCACACAACAATCCTTCAACAGATTCTAGTAACCTTGCCAACAACCTATTGCAACTGATTTTCTCATCTTCTTGTTTCTGGTCACCCACGTTCTTCGTTACAACAAAAAGGTGCTCCAAACTCTAGGTTTTATAGGATAATGACCTCCTCTGATATCTTTTACAAATTCTCAGTAGTAGTACAAATTATAACTGAATAACAATACAATTCCATTTATAAACAAAATTTTCTCTGGATTGATTCCCTGTAACATTGAATAGTGGGGATGCCAAATCCATACCTGAATCTCACCATGCTCCTGGGAGTGACCTTCACATGCTATAAAGGTTGAGGAGAGTTAACGATATCCTGTAGTAGATTGAATGCACAACTAGGGTTGAGGTTACCATCACTTGTGTGAATGGATTGCCTCCTCGAAGTAATAATACTATGTGCCATATGTTCTTGAAATTTTCCACTGAGGTTTTCCAGATGTTTAATAGGTTTAGATATGATTTTTGATCTAGGGTGTCAACATGGCTAGGGAATTAATATATTCCACTTGGCCTTGGTTATATAAATCAGTTGACAGATAATATTCCAACTACTTGACATAAGGAATGTTTGGGAGACCTTCGTTATGGAGATTTGTTTAGACATCCAATTATGCATGCCATTAACTTGAGAGTTAATTATTTGAGAATTAAATTCAAAATTCATGGAACAAGTGAAATATGGGTTAAACCATGATCCATTTCTAACTTCCCTTGTTCAAGCGGGATTCCTTTGTTGGCCAATGAATCTTCCCTCGTGTTCAAGTTCCGTAATACATGGAAAAGTTGGATTTGGTTGAATTATTTTATTTGCAAAAATATCCTCTCCAGAATAGGGGGAGAGTGTATTCTTGGAATTCCCATGGCTTTCCACAACTTTCTGATCACTAACATTGAGTCCCTTAATACTGTTATTTTGGAGATATTTTTTGTCAATACGATTTTCAAGCTATGCCATAACACTATATATTCTTATTGGTTATTAGTTTTCATGCCCAACCCCCATGCATATTGAATCATCGTCTGTTCTTCAAGGAGTAAGACAAAAATAAAATTATTTTGTTGTTACAAAATTTTATTAACTTTTTCATCAAAGACACTTCTCTCAATAAAAGTATAATTTATCTTCGTATATCGATATATATGAACGATTATAATTTTTTTTAACACATACTAAACTCTTAATGGGAATGAAAAACTTTAGGTAATATTACTAGTTCTTGATATGCAAACTGTAAATGTTTGCCAACATTTTTGTAAAAATATTCAATATTTTAATGATTTTATATAGTCTATAAAATTATAATTTTTTGGTGATTATATCACTATATAACTTCACTATATAACTATTATTTTCATAATTATATATTTTCAATATTTTAATATATTTATGATGAAATATAAAAATGTTAAATTGTAACATATAAAGAACTCAGATTCTCGACAATGATGTTTAAAAATTGTCGACATTTTGAATCCAAAAGAGGATCCATGTTCAGAACAATGGTCAAAAGAAAGAGGAGGCAAAGAGAATTTATATGTATAAGAATAATTAAAAGAGAAGGAATGGTTGGCTGATCAAAAAAATCTAAAA
>APFE030537926.1:41731-54115 GCA_000404065.3 Pinus taeda | reverse complement strand
CATGAATTTATACTAGTATTACCTAAAAAATATCAAAATATTAGATACATCTACCAAATAGCCATTGTTTTTTTTACAGTTCACCGTAGGTAGTCTCAATCTTCCATAAGTAAACCAAATATATTGATCACCTATGGATAAGAAAGTCTAACCAAAATAAAACTAGTTTCTATAAATAAACAAGCCTATCAACTACCTAACTACAAGTAATAGTAATATTGTAATGCATAAGAGAAGATCAAGAATCTGAGGAAATAATTGGAGTTGGATTGTGGGCGTTGGACCCTAGAGGAGTTGGAGGTTTTACATCACACTAGAGATGGATATCCATTTATGAAATCCTAGCATCTAGGCTCTCTAGACATGAATGCTAGTAATGTTGGACACACATGATATAATTTAAAGCAAAGATAATGTCATTCAACTCCTCATGTTTTTCCTTAAGGACCCTACCCAAGAGTGTTTTTATATCCCAATGAAGGGTGATGGAGTTGAGGTATTTTTTTCCGTCTTCCCCTGGTGTGACTAGGTTCATGAACTCAATGGGCTACCTCCTCAAGTATTTTAGAGTCTAAGAAAGCTTAATAATCATCATCGTAGAGGGAATCAAGATGGGGAATATCATCACGAATATTGGGAGGGGTAGTTGAATGGTAGATGGCCACAACCTCCTATGCCTGGTACTAGGCATGTGATCTACCTTAGGGGCCACAACCCCCTCCCCCTTGGAGATTGTGCATGTGTTGCGAGGTATGATGCATGGGATATGACAACACTAATAACAAGAATCAAGACTCAAAAAGCCATAGGAAGAGTTACAAAGATAGGGGATTCTAGGAAAAATGTTGATGCGAGGAAAGAAGGGAGGTTTAAATATAATATAATAGAACACGATGATGGAACAAAAAAATGGGGGAGCTGATAAAAGTCCTCATGCAGGGTAGGGCTTCAAGTAGTTTCCAACACACCGCTAACTATAATGCCAATTGCCAGTAAAAGAAGTACATTAGCATAATCTGAAATGAATGAATTCAGGGCCAAAAGAAAAGAACAAAGAGTCGATAGTATCAAAATATATCCCAATGGAAGCATTCAAAGTTGTCCAAACCTTCTTGTGTTGCAGAAATAAGATGGCGAGGAAACCACTCCAGAAGAAAACACCAGCTTTATAGGAAACCATAGTATCCAATGGGAAGTCCCGTCGACACATCCATAATTACCCATTGATTCACCATCCTACTCTTTCTGTGAGCACCAAGACATCCATAAGCCATGATCTAGTCTAGGGCCCCAATCGAACCACTCCACCACAACACCATTGACTAGCACAAACATGCATGCTTTAGGGAAAAGCTAATTGGAATTCCCAGTGATTACATGCAATTCACCATGCATAGGCCCATTGACGCCAAAAGTCCCCAAATTAAATACCTCTTGTGATAGGGGTGGGGATCATATCACACCATAAATTTCACAGAGGGGAAGCTTTGCAAATGGAGTTGAAACCTGAATGAATACTTTCCCTGTTCATAAATTAAGAAAGGAATTCTTGCATGTTTGTGAATGGGGTGGGCTAGACATGCCACCCCCTCTTAAATCTTTTGTGAGGCAGTGGGGTTGTGGGCTCACTCCCCAACCTCCTGCTGGCTCTCAATAGCCACCCTAACCGGGGGTTGAACTATAAGAAAATTTTATTTTCACTCATTTTATGTAATATATATACATAATTTGCTTTGCAATATTTTATTAATTAATAATTTTTAAATGTTATATATCAACTCTATATTAAAAATAAAATAAATTACACATCTCCATCATGAGGGAAATTGAATATATTATAACTTAAATTACTTACTTTTTTCTTATATAAATTTATAAAATTATGTTATTTAATATGAAACATTGGAATATTTATTTATGGTTGACACTATTTTTTTTTTCTGTTAATATATTTTTTTTTTTAAATATTACATATTAACTCAACATAGAAAGAATTACATATCATATAATACAATAGTATTTTTTTTACATGTATTCCATATTAACTATGAATGAATTACATATTTCTATCATAATTATATATTTTTTGTTTTCACTTTCAATACTTTATTTCTCTATATAAAGTTGATGTAAACTTAATGTGGAAATTGAAGAATTTTATTTACAACTAACATTGATTTTTGTGTTATTATCATTATTTAATTATTAATGTAATAATTAATTTATTATTTCTAAATGTAACGTTACACGACCACATGTCCCTTATACTGGGTTGTCTAATATATCTCAGTGCAAAAATGTATAATAATAATAATTATTTTTTAGGTAAATCTATAAGGATTTGAATCAATAACTTATAATATGGAGTGCCTTATTGCAAAGCCCTCAAACTAAAAATATACAATTATATTTAAAGTTTTAGTTTCCATTATTCCCCTCAATATCAAGATATTCAATTTTTCTGCCCCTTCGGGCTTATAGGAATTACTCATCACAATTTTCAACTTGTTCAATTTTTTTCCACATGGGCTAATATATCTTGAGAGAACAAAACCCTAGTGGAGGAGGAAGTAAACCTGCTAGCTACGTTTCGATTTATTTTCCTTTTACAATTTTACATTTCTTTTATTAATACTATATTAACTAAATTCTTTGTATATATATATTTATTTAAATAATTAATAAAAAATTAAAGATTTTATTATAAATCTATAATGTATTAATAGTTTTTTTATACACATTCATGTTTAGTGAATGCATTGATATTTTGAATAGTTTGATATTATGGATGGGAAATCGATATCCAGGTTGCGGTCTAACATTTTGAGGGAGAAGGAGGCATGACTGGGTAAGCTGAGAGCTCCACTATTTAGCATGTGGCCCTTGATTTCTCCTTGTCTCTCTCCTTGAACTGACAAGCTAGGATATTGCAGAGAGCCCAAAGCATGGGCTTGCGACAAGTTTCTTACTCCTCAAACTATAACACCTAACTTATGATATGGGGAGGGATGCCCTTGTCAAACAAAGATGCAACAATATTGTCATCAAAGGTGGTCGGGGGGCGTCCTCTTCCTCTCCCCCTGCTCACGCGTCATTCCCTACCTCTTTCTAAGCTCATGGTGGTGGAGTAGTGGGAAATAATGTGTTGGGTATGGAGTCTGATTATCTTCTTGATTGTTTAGAGGTTTTTATGTTTAGTCACTGCTAGGGGGGTCTAGGGGGCTGATGACGAATTTTATAAGCCCCCCCTGGTAGGGGTTCAGGGGAAACGTCTTTGAAGCTCAAAATAGATGAAAAATTACCTTGTAAAATATAGTAATTTCATAGACAATATGGGCCATTCATTAGGCGAATGATATGATGATAGAAGTTATATTAATTTAAGGTTTTTTTTTTTTTTTTTGAAGAAAACCCCTAGTTTATATGAGGGAATCGTATTGCAGCTATGTATTATTATTTTGAGTGAGAAAGAGAGAGGAGACGATGTGAGAGTGAAGAGAAAAGTACAACATATCTCCTATAGGATGTATCTCTTTATTTTGCTGGATAATATCAAAGGAAGTATTGGATGTTTCTTCATGGATATAGCCCAAATTGGGTGAACCATGTATATCTATGTCTCTCTTGTTCTATGCATTGTTGTATTTGTGTTTCCACAATATTTTGTGTATTTCATTGCTTTGTTAATTAATTTATAACAACTAGTATCAGAGTTGAAGGTTTATTTGGCTTATAAACTTACCGAAGAGAAAGGTTCATGGTTTGAGTGGGAGTAATGGTAGAAGATGGTAGGTTTAAGGTCGAGAAATTAACGATCAAAATTACTAGCTATGGAAGATGTAGATGGAATATTACCTGTATCAGAAAGATCTGTACCTACCATTGAGTGGAAAATCAAAGAAGTTGACAAGTATGACGGACGTAGAATAGGATATTCTTGACAGAAATGAACTAGGAGCAATAAGGATGTCTGGCAGCGTCAATGGAATTCAACATTTCAAAGGAAACAACAACATAAGGTTTAATGATGACATTGCCAAGCTATATGAAAAACATTCGACCTCAAATAAGGTATTTCTTATGAAGCATCTATTTAATATGAAGATGTCAAAAGGTGGTTTTGTTGTTGATCATTTAAATGAATTTAACACAGTTACCAGTTAGTTAAGTTTTTAGAGGTAAATTTGATGATGAAGTTAGAGATCTGTTATTTTTGTGGTCATTACTAGAAAGTTAGAATGACCTAGTTATGGCTATTAGTAACTTTGTCTCTTGATCTAGTACTTTAAAGTTTGATGATGTTGTTGGTGCCATCCTTAGCGAGGAAATGCGAAGGAAAATCTCTAGTGAGACATCAGGTAATGCTTTGAATATAGAGACTAGGGGAAGAAAAATGGAAAGAGGAAGGAGCCAAAGAAATTGCAGTAAGTAAATAAAAGGTAGATCCAATCCATATTAGGGATAGTGTGCTAGAAATGTGGGAAGAAAGGAGACCTGAATAAAGACTGCAAATTTTAGAAGGGAAAAGAAGGACATGGACAACATGAGAACAATCATGAAGCGAATGTGACAGGTGATGTGTTGCAAGATGCGTTGATTATTTCATTAGAGAATATTGAGGTGGTAGATTTAGGGGCCTCATTCCATGCCACACCTGATAGGAAACATTTTCATGACTACATTCAAGGAGATTTTGGACAAGTTCGTAAAGGTGATGATAAACCATGTAAAATCATTGGAATGGGTAATGCTTTTATAAAGAAATATAATGTAAACAAATGGCTATTGAAGCAGGTAAAACATGTTCTAGATATGAAGAAAAATATGATTTCAACAGGTCAATTGGGAGGTGAAGGCTGTGTAAATATTTTTACAGACAAAACCTGGAAGGTCACTAAAGGAGCCTTGGTAAAAGAAAAAGGAGAAAAGGTTGGTACATTGTATTTATGCAATAGTATTTATGATTATATTAATGATTTAACCTCCATAAAACCAGATACAACACTCTGGAATAATAGGATTGGGCACATGAGTGAGAAGGGGATGCAAATTCTTCACTCAAGAAATTTGTTGGTAGATTTGAAGCATGTTGATTTGGATTTCTATGAAAATTGTGTTTGTGAAAAACACAAGATAGTTAGATTTAAACAAAGTCTTTCAGTAGAAACCAAATGAGAGAATTTTTGGCCGATGCGTTTCGAACCAACTAGTGTGGTCCATCATCAGGACCAGATGAAGAGGCAGACCATGGCAAAGGCTTAAATAAAGAGCAATGTAGAGATATAATTTCAAGTAACGACTATATTTGAACAATAATGTTTAAATTATAATATTAATTTATTAATATATTAAAAACAAATATTATGTCAAAACAATATTAGTTTTTTAATTTAATATTATTTTCAAAAACTAGCCGTTAATTAGCCGTTCATATTAATATTTTAATAAATTAATAATTAATATCATTTTTAAATATTATTTTCAAGAACTTGTATATTTGTTTTAATAAATTAATTTAAATTTATTTTTCAAAACTACTGTTACCTATAATATTTCAATAAATTATGAAATAATCATATTTAAAATTTTTTCAAAAACTAGCTGTTTAATATAGCCGTTACATATTAATATTTTAATAAATTAATAAACTAATATCATATTAATATTATTTTTCAAGAACTTGAATATTTGGTTTTATAAATTAATTTAATATTATTTTTAAAAGCTAGCTATTTATTTTTTTCCACAGGAAAAATCGTAATCTTTCATTTATATTTAAAAAATTACATATAGCAAATGCTGAGTAGCATATGCAGTGAGTCTTGTATCCATGTCTATTATTTTTAAAAGTTCTATTTATTTATTTCCACAGGAAAAATCGTAATCTTTCATTTATATTTAAAAAATTACATATAGCAAATGCTGAGTAGCATATGCAGTGAGTCTTGTATCCATGTCTATGAAGGTATGTACAATCATGTCTCAAAAATATCTGTTGTTGTTCTCGTTACCACACAAGGTAATTAGATAAGTGCTATATATGAAATAATTACAATGATGTTCGCCACACAGGATGAGTGCAATAAAGTCTGTGAATCATGCATAGATATATATACAAAAGTAAATAAAAACTGTTCCAAAATCTGTGGCCAAAAAAGTATTCAAAAATTAAGCAACTAGGGCCTATCTGCCCTATGATATGCTTGATCTATGTACGACCGATGGTAATATTGGTACTGCTTAGCTTCAACGTATTCCTGTATCAGCCATTGTCCTCTGGGTAATATCGCAGCCTCCTTGGAAAGCCTGTCAGCGCCTTGGTTATATTCCCTGTAAATGTCTTGACATGTGATTTTGCTAAATTGTGATTTGAACAATATCACTTCATCCAAAATATGTCTAAGTGTGTGCGCATGGCATGCAGAGACATTGTTGAACCAGTTTATAATGTTTTTTGAGTCACCAAAAATCTGTAGATTGATGCATTCATGTCCCAGTGAAAAATGCAGTAGATGGCAAAGAGTGATGAGTTCAACGTAATTATTAGTGCCACCTCCAAGTCCCATTTTTACACTATAATAATGATGTTCATTTATATGCAGAATGAACCCCCCCCGCCACAACCTTGCTCCTATGTAGCCCCATCAAAAAATGCCTAGGGAGTGGACTTGTCAATCGGGGCAGGTGCAATAGAGCGGCGTGGTGTAGAGGGGTTATTATCAGGTATTTCATGGTAGGCCGAGAGAATATTGGCCACCATTACAACCTCATTCACATTCCCTTCATCAGAAATGATTCTGTTCCTTGTTAACCATATGGTCCAACAATAAATCGAAGGAAGGTTTATCAATTTAGATCCTCGATTTGCTGTACTCCAGTCGTGCCATGCATTTATAATGCAGTCTGCTTTCCATCTACCATATTGTAAAGGAGTTGCAATTGTTTCCCAGAGATATTTTGAGAATTCACAACTTAGGAAAAGATGGTCGGTAGATTCAAATTCCTTTTTGCATAATACACACCAGCTAGGGCCATGAAAGGACTGCCAGGCTAATTGATCCCCCGTAGGGAATTTGTAGCTGAGCACGCACCAGAAGAAGAGTCTGGTCCGGGAGGAGCACCTAACTTCCAGATTAAACGCCACCAATCATGAGGATTCTCAGGTTGCTTGTGAGTACTGATTGTGAGGTATCCTGCTTTAGGTGTATATAATCCATTATCTGCCATACTCCATCTGATTTCATTCGGTCCTTCCAAAATTCTGATATGGGATTCGGTCAAAGCATCAATGTAATCATGCTAGTCTCAATGCCATTGAGGTGGTAGATAAAGTGCATTAGCAGATTTCCATCCTTGGGAGAGAATTGTAGTATTCTCTTGGTCACCAATGTGTGCTATGACAGATATACCCTTATGGTTCAGCAAATGTACAAGCTCTCTCAAAAGATGGTATCTAGCCCCTCCTCTTGCCTAGGGATCTATACCAATACGGACTCTTGTGCCATCAATGATTCTCCAAACCAGATGGTTTCGAATGATGGGAAGGGAATGTATCAGAGCTTTCCATACCAAGGAGATGCCTGTCTTATTCCAATCAGGTAAGTGCACCCAATCCATAATTTGCACGGGCCGGTCCAAAGATTCTGACCTGTAAGGAGAGTCCATCCCATTTTAGCAGCCAGTGCTTGTGCAAATTCCTTTAGATCTTTTAGTCCCCAACCACCCCACTTTTTCGGTAGTGCAATCTTTTTCCAGCTTACCCAAGCGAAGATTTTTTTTCTTGATGCCCATTCCAGAGGTATTTGCCGCAAATTTGTTGAAGATGAGCCAATATGTTCCTTGGGATCCATGCAAGGGACATCTAGAATACTGGTGTGGCCTCTAGGATAGATTTGATGAGGACCAATCTGCCAACTCTTGATAAGAACCGATGACTCCAGTGAGACAACTGCTTTTCCAACTTAGTGACCAGCCAGATCCAATCACCAATTTTCTGGGACAAGGGTTTAATCCAGAAACCCAGTTATTTGAACTCTTGGTCAAGAGGAATGATGATATAAGGGAAATGGTTCTGGGTGCACTGAGACTCTTGAACGGTGGTGGAGACAAGGGTGATGGTGGATTTCTCTTGATTAGCAAGCATTCTGTAGCCTTAGAAAAAAGGGCAAGAGCACTGGCAAATGATGTAGTATCTCTGATGCTTCCATTGAGGAAGATGAGGACATCATCCACAAATAAAAGATGAGCAAGATAGCACTGCTCTATAATTTTGAGCCCTAACAATATACCATTCCTCTTGTCCTGGATAAGAATACGACTGAGACCTTCCATAACAATAAGGAAGAGGAGGGGAGAGAGGGGACAACCTTGTCTAAGTCCCCTCTCAGCATGGAAGAAATGTGATGTAGATCCATTAATGAGGACACTGAATGTAGTAGTGGTAATTCAGGCCATAATCTAGGTGATTAAACAATGGGGGAAGCCTAGATGTATAAGGAGCATTTTGATATATAGCCAAATGACATGATCAAATTCTTTAGCCAAATCAACCTTTAATATGATGCCCTTAAGGCTTTTAGACCTGATGGAGTGAATGGCTTCCTGAGTTGTACCAATGGCTTCATGAATCTGCCGATTTTCCAGAAATGCAAATTGTTTCGGGGAAATATACTGAGAGAGGATTGGTCGGATCCTATTAGCAATGATTTTGGCTATGATATTATATAGGTAGTTGCACAGGGAAATGGGCCTGAAGTCGTTAAAGGAGGAGGATAAATCCAACTTAGGGATAAGAGCGATGAAAGTGGAATTTATAGCATTATAGAGCTTCCCAGTGGTTCGGCATTCCTCAATCACTTGTAGCAGATCATTACCCAATAATTCATAAAAAGCAAGGTAAAATTATACCGACCATCCGTCTGGCCCAGGACTCTTGTCCTTTTTGAACCATTTTAGTGTGCCTTCCAGTTCTGCTGTTGTAATAGGAGAGGTGAGATCTGCCTCTGATTCTGCATCAACAAAGCATGTGAATTTTCCCGCCACTTGTATAATATCAGCTAGATTGGTCCCTGGGAGAGCTTTGCAAAGGTTCTGAAAATGAGTAGTTCCCAAATGTGATAACTTATAGAAGGTATTAGCCACCCCTCCCTCAGGTAAAAGAAGGTTCTAGATGGTATTAGATACCCTTTTGCCTTTAGCATAATTCTGAAAAAACTTTGTGTTGTCATCCCCTGCTTTTAGCCATAGTGCTTTGCTCTTTAGCCTCCATGTTTCCTCTCTATCTTTAAGAATCTTATCGTTGGACTTCTCAAGCTCGATTAGGTGTACTTTATCTTGCAAGGACCCAAATCCCTTGTTTCTATCATCCATAAGGCTTTGCAGATCAGTTTCAATCTGTGTGAGGGTCTGATCCTCCCTCTGGGTTTTTTCTTTAGCCCAGGTGATCGATAGTCTCTTCAATTGGGATAGATTGTGGCAAAACCCCTCTAAAAGGGATCGATAACCCATAATAGGGTGAGTAGTCCAGTATTCTGTAACTAAATTGATGTAACCTGGGTTCAAAAGCCAGATGTGATTGAACTTGAAAGGAGGATTTGGCTTAGGGTAAGGTCCAAGGATTTCCATGTATATGGGGGAATGGTCAGAAACGCCCCCCACTCCCACCCATTACTTGTATCTATGCATATTCTGCATCAAAGGTATCTTGATGAAGAAACGATCAAGTCTTCTGGTCAAAGCTGCCTCCCCAAATCTTCTATTCCTCCATGTAGGAAGTATTTTGTTCATAGGGATATCAGCAAGATTGTGGAGCTCTAAAATGTTTAGCATGTATTCAGTGATTGGATCCACTTGATCATGTGACCCCCATGATTCTCCAAACCCTAGGGAGAAATTTAGGTCCCCTCCTAGAATGATATTATCGCCAGAGACCATAGCCAAATTAAGGAGCTTGTGCCAAAAATCCTCTCGTCTATGGCAGGGTCCATATGTGTTCATGATCTGAAACTCCCTTCCAACTTAGCTGAAAATATGTCTAGCGCAATGAAACCTGAGCCTCCCCAAGCAGATAGGGCTTTTATAGTTCGAGGGTTATACCCAGTAGCAAGGCCTCCAGATCGACCCGGGGCTCCCACAGAATGAAAGAACCATCCAGGTTTGAGAGAGGTCAGAGTATTAGAGATGATGTCTACCTCCCCCAGGGTATCTTACAATAGGATGATGTCAACGGGCTCAGACTCGAAGAGACTCCTTAGAGCTAGTTTTTTGGAGGTACTAGCCATGCCTATGCAATTAAATGAGAGGCACTTCATGAGGGGGACCGCTCCAGGGTAGTCATTGCTCTAAGTACCCTATCAATGGAGGATTTCCTCCCAGAAGCTATCTCGGCCCCAGCCCGTAGTATAGCTTTAGATAAAAAAGCTTTGCAACCTCGAGAGGATTTGGTATAGGGACCAGGGATGTAGAGCCCTAACCCTAAATCGGGAGGTAGAGCTTCAGACATATGGCTACAAGAACATAGGTTATATGAATGAGATGGTTTAGACCCTTCCACAGAGAATGTGGGAAGGGATGTGGTGACAACCAGGAAGGATGGAACTGTGGTGGAAAAACATGGAGGTGGAGTGGAGAGCGAGCAAGGAATGGAGGGAATAAAATGCATAGGAGATGAAGAAGTATGAGAGATAAAAATAGTAACAAAAGTAGAATGAATGGGGATAGAATAAGTACCCGCATTCCTCACGGATTTAGCTGCTATCCTGGATCACACTATAGGAGGTGACAGTGTCCTGTGCGACCCTTCAGTGGCTTGTGGGGAGACCGCACTAGCAGAGGCCTTCTTCGGCAGCATAGATGGACTTTCTGAGCGAGGAGAAGGTTGACCTCTAGCTTCAGCTGGTTTGATTGGAGAATCCGAAGCCTTATTCACCAAAGGACACTCGTATACATGTCTAACCTTGTGACACCTCCTACATTGAAAAGGGACTCCCTCGTAGTCTAATATCTGCACCCGGGTGTAATTTTTATGCAACGTGATTTTCTCTTCCATCCCCTCTATGGTATCCAGATAGACAAGTATTCGGGTGAGGGTTTGATTCTTTGTCTGGATATATGATCTATCATAATCTAGGTAAGTTCCAAGCATGTTCCCAATCCGCACAAAAACATCCTCCGACCAGTACTGCAGAGGGAGTCTTGGGAGCCAGACCTAGAGAGGGCTGGCCCCAATCTGTTCCTGTTCTGGATCAAACATTGGGCTCCAGTGTTTGAGGAGGATTGGGGCCATCTGGATATGCCAATACCATACAAGAACAAGATGGGTGTATTCCTCCTTCGAGAAATGTAATGCAAACTAGCCACGGGGTAGAAGTTGCACCTCCGGTAACTCTTGTAGTGTGTTGCCCCAAATCTCTTGAACGCAGAGAGTTAATCGCTCTGCCGAATATGCCCTTCCACGGACGTGTCCAACCAAGACAACGCTCAACTTGTCTGCGATTTCCCCCATTGATAATCCTTCTCCAAAATTAATAGTAAAGTACTTGGAGGTGGCTCTAATGCACTTTACCTTTTGTTTGCAGGTTCGCGGTGCGGCGGGGTGTTCTTGCAATGGGTCCGGAGGGGTGCCTCCTTCCAATTTCTGCTGTGCCGCCAATTTGACCTTGATGACAGGGGTCTCAAAATGCCCGGATGGGGATAAAGAGGCCGAGGATGATGTGCCACATCCCTGGGTTGCAAGCCTTGCAAAAGGGTTTTAACCCGTCCCTGTCAAAAATTTCTCACGGAGTGTGGGGGAGGGACATCTCAGATATATGGACTTCAGAGGGTGGGGTTCAAATGGAGTAGAGGACGGATAGGGTGTGGAGAGAAAATGAAGAGTGCCCGACGAGAGCGAAGGGCAGTCAAGGGTAGGGGATTCAATGGAGAGCGTACCAAAATGTAGGGATGAGGCAGAGAGCCCCAAGAGGTTGACCACAGGAGTAGTGCAAGTTAGTGCAGATATGGAGAGAACCGACGATGTTGTAGAAGACAGGTTAGGGCTAAGTCGAATGAAAATAGACTGATCGGGGAAGGGGCCTGGTGAATAATCCACCGCCTCGAGATCCAAGTCCATATCCATCATGCTCAGGAGATAACAACACATATGGACTTCCGACAACAACAACGGAGACGGGCGTGGTTGGGGGGTCAGCAAGTAAGAAAAACTGCAGGGTAGAAAAGAGCTGTGGTCAAAACTTCAGGGTTTACCCTAACCCTGAATGGAACAGAGCGTAACAGAGCTCCATTGTCCTTGCACTCTGAACTCGGTTGTCACACACCCGCTAGCTATTTAATATAGCCGTTACCTATTAATATTTTTAATAAATTAATGAAATAATATCATTATTT
>APFE030537926.1:0-41587 GCA_000404065.3 Pinus taeda | reverse complement strand
AATAATATTTGTTTTTAATATATTAATAAATTAATATTATAATTTAAACATTATTGTTCAAATATAGCCGTTACTTGACATTATGTCTCTACATTCCTCTCTATTTAAGCCTTTGCCATGGTTTGCCTCTTCATCTGGTCCTGATGATGAACCACACTTGTTGGTTCGAAATGCATCGGCCAAAAATTCTCTCATGTGATTTCTATCGAAAGACTTTGTTTAATTCATTATGGATCACATAAGCTTGAATAAAGAGTTAGATTTATCAGAGTTGGGAAGGAAAAGAAGAGAAAAAAAGTAGAGCTTGTGCATACAGATGTATGGGGACATGCTCATGTTTTATCTCTCAGTAGCTCTCACTATTATGTTACTTTTATTAATGATGCAACTAGGAAAAAATGGATTTCTTGTATTCAAAATAAATCTGATGTATTTGATACTTTCGAGAAAGGGAAATATTTGGTTGAGAATGAGACAGGAAATAAGTTGAAGTGTCTTAGATCATACAATGGAGGTGAATACTACAACAAAGAGCTTGATAAATGCTATTTAGAGCATGGGATTCACAGAGAGAAGATAGTTCCAGAATCACGACAGGAAAATGGTGTGTCAAAAAGGATGAATAGGACAATCATGGAGCGTGCAAAGTGCATGAGATTGTATGTGGGATTGCCCTTACAATTTTGGGTAGATGTTGTAGATACTGTTATTTATCTAATAAACATAGGGCCTTCAAGTTCCTTGGATGGTGGTATTTGAGAGGAGGCATGGACAGGTAAAAAGGTAAACTACTCATTTTTAAAGATTTTTGGTTGTGAAGCCTTTGTCCACACCAATAAAGAAAGTAGAACAAAACCTGGGGAAAAATCAAATAAATGTACCTTTATTGGATATGGTGTAAATGATTTTGATTATCGCTTATATGATTATGAAAATCACAAAATCATTAGGAGCATAGATGTCATATTCAATGAAAATATCTTGTATAAGGATTAGATACATGGAAAGAAATAGGAAAAGGAAAACAAAGAATACACAATGATTGATTTGATCACAAGAGAAGTAAAAGTGCCTTAAAATTAGAATGATCAGCAACCAAAACAACAACAACAACCGCAACAACAACAAGCACCTCAAACACCTGAAACTGGTGTTAGAAGCTCTACTTGGATAAGTAAACCCCTTGAACAATACTCTCCTTTATTTTATTATGCATTGTTGACTGGTTCTGGTGAACCAGAAAGATATGAAGAATTAATGCAGGTAGAAACCATGAAGAAGTGGGAGAAATCCGTGGAATAAGAGACAGACTCCTTGATGTAGAACAAAATTGGGACTTAGTCAAGTTGCTTGCTGGTAAAACAAAATTGTAGAATAAATGGGTTTACTGGTTGAAGGAAGAAGATGGAGGTAAAAAAAGGTATATGGCTAGACTTGTGGTGAAGGGATTTGCACAAAAGAAAGGTATAAACTTTGATGAATTTTTTGCTCCTATTTTCAAAATTACTTCAATTAGAACTATTTTAAATCTAGTGGCAGCAAAATATTTTCATCTTGAATAGTTAGATGTAAAGAAAAACTTTCTCCATGGAAATTTTGAGGAAGAAATATATATGCAACAACAAAATATATATGCAACAACCAAAAGGGTATGATGTCAAAGGGAAGGAGAGATTAGTGTGAAAATTGAAGCAGTGCTTGTATGGCTTAAAACATGCTCCAAGGCAGTGGTATCTAAAATTTGATAGGTTTATGTCTGAACAAGGTTATACTAGATATGACTTTGACTATTGTGTTTATTTTAAAAGGAAAAACGATGGTAGCTATTTTATATTTCTATTGTATGTAGATGACATGCTTGTTGCAAGGCCTAATATGCATGAAATAAATATGCTCAAAGGAAATAGAAAATTAACATTGTATGAAAGTGAGTACATATAAAAGGTGCTGGAAAGATTTAATATGGAGAATGAAAAACCAGTTAGTACACCTTTGGCTAGCCATTTCAAACTAAGTAAGGAGATGTGTCCCAAGACTCAGGAAGAGATGGATTATATGTGTAAAATTCCATATGCTTCAATAGTTGGAACCTTAATGTATGCAATGATATGCACAAGGCCTGATATTTCACATGCATTGGGATTCATAAGTAGATATATGAACAATCCAGGAAAAGAGCATTGGATGGAAATGAAGTGGATTCTCAGGTATTTTAGACCGTACTACAAATCAAGCATTATGATTTGGTAGTTCAAACATTTATCTATAAGGATATGTTTATGAAGATATGGTAGGTGATAGAGATAACAAGATGAGCATCACTAGGTATGTGTTTACTGTAGGTGGAACAACTACCAGCTAGGTTTCAAAATTGCAAAACATTGTTACACTTCCAACAACAAAAGCATAATATGTTGCTGCTACATAGGCTAGTAAAGAAATGATTTGGTTACAAAGGTTTATGGATGAAATGGGAAAAACGCAGGAGATGGGTATGTTATACAGTGATATCTAGAGTACCATTCATCTTGCAAAGAACTCAATATTTCATTCCAAGACTAAACATATACATCTCACGTACTATTTCATACGGTAAATGTTGGAATATGGATAGTTGAAGCTGGAAAAGATACACACTAGCCAGAATCATGCATATATGTTAACAAATGTTGTCACTAGGGAGAAATTAAGGTTCTTCTCAGTTTCAATTAGTCTTCAAGTATGATGGTGAAGATGGGAAACAACCGACTCCAAGTGGAGTCATTGTCCATCAAGTGAAGCAACAATGGAGTTTATATAATCAGTATCCAAGTGGGAGATTGTTGGGTGTGGAGCTTGATCATCTTCTTAATTGTTCAAAGGTTTTTTTGTTTCAGCCACGTTCAATCCCTGTTCCTAAAGGGGCAACAACATCATCATTTTAATCGACATCAGGGGGGGTTTGGAGGGTGGGGAGACGACGAATTTTATTAATATTATATAACTAAATTCTTAAGTATATGTATTTTATTTAATATATATATTATAATATATATATATATATAATATATTATATATATATATATATATATAATATGACATTTATAAATATAAATAATTATTAAAAAATTAAATGTTTATTAAAATAAATCTATAATGTATTAGTAGTTTTTTTATACACATTCATGTTTAGTGAATGCATTGATATTTTAATTAGTTTTATAATATGGAGGGGAAATCAATATCTAGGTCATGGGCTAACATTTTGAGGGTGAAGGAGGTGTGTTCGTGTAAGCTAAGAGCTCTTCTATTTAGCATGTGGCCCTTGATTTCTCCTTCTCTCACTCCTTGAGTTGATGAGATAGGATATTTTAGAGAGCCCAAAGCATGGGCCTACCACGATGAGTTTCTTACCCCTTAGACTCTAGCACCTAACTTATGATATGGGGAGGGATTCCCTTGTCAAACATAGATGCAACAACATTATCATCAAAGGTGGTCAGGGGGATCCTCTTCCTCTCCCCCTGTTCACACGACATTCCCTACCTCTTTCTCGACTCATGGTGGTGAAGTAGTGGGAAATAATGTGTTGGGGGTGGAGACTGATTATCTTCCTGATTGTTTAGAGGATTTTTTTTTTCAACCATGTTCGATCGCTATTACTGATGGGGCGACAATACCGCCTATTTAATCGCCATTAGGGGGTCCAGGGGTGGTGACAATGACTTTTATGAGCCCCGCCTTAGCGGGTGTTCGGGGGAAGTGCCCCTGAAGCTAAAAATAGATGAAAAATTGCCTTGTAAAATATTGTAATTTTGTACTCAATCTGGGCCATTCATTAGGGAGATGATATGATGGTAGAAGTTATGTTAATTTAGGGTTTTTTTTCCATATAAGACAACCCTCAGTTTACATGAGAGAATTGTATAGTGAATTTGTATTATTATTCTAAGCGAGGAAGAGAGAAGAGACTGTGTGAGAGCGAAGAGGAAATTACAACGGATTTGTTGTAAGTTGTATCTCTTCATTTTGCTAGATAATATAAAAGGAAGGACTAGCTATTCCTCCATGGACGTAGCCCAAATTGGGTGAACCACGTATATCTGTGTCTCTCTTTTTCTATGCATTTATGTATTTATGTTTCCACAATATTTTGTGTATTTAATTTCTCTATTAATTAATTTTTAATAACTGGTATTAGAGTTTAAGGTTTATTTGGCTAATAAACTCGTAGGAGAAAAGGGTTCTTGGTTCAAGTGGGAGCAATGACAGAATATGGTAGGTTTAGGGTCAAGAAATATAACAACCAAAACTACCATCTGTGGAAGATGTAGATGGAATATTATATGTATTAGAAAGATATGTACCTACTATTGAGTGTAAAATCAAAGAAGCTGATGAGTATAAAAGAAACAAAATGGGAGATTCTTGACAGAAAGGCACTAGGAACAATACGATTATGTTTGGCAACGTCGTTGGCATTCAAAATTTCAAAGCAAATGACAACACAAGATTTAATGACGAAATTGGCCAAACTATATGAAAAACCCTTGACCTCAAATAAGTTATTTCTTATGAAGTGTCTATTTAATATGAAGATGTAAGAAGGTGGATTTGTTTCTGATCATTTAAATGAATTTAACATAGTTACCAGTTGGTTAAGTTCTGTATGGGTAAATTTTGATGATGAAGTTAGGGATATGTTATTTCTGTGCTTATTGCCAGAAAGTCTGAATGGCCTAGTTATGGCTATTAGTAACTTTGTCTCTAGATTTAGTACTTTAAAGTTTTATGATGTTGTTGGTGCCATCCTTAGCGAGGAAATTCTAAGGAAAAGTTCTAGTGAGATAACAGGTAATGCTTTGACTACAAATATGTTGTAGCTCTAACCCGAAAGTATAAGATAATACAAATGAACCCAGAAACAATAAGAGAGAAATAGATAGAAATGCTTCTTTATTATCAAACCCTTAAGGTAGGGCAACACCATACATTCACTCCTTAAGGAAGGAGAACACTCCACAAGCCATATGCCTGTTCATACAAGAATACTTCTCTTCATGTCCCTCCATGTGGAGTCTCTAGCCTCTATATAGGCCTCATACATACAATACCATGCATCATTACCATGGTTTACGCATACCATCAACTAATACCATGGGCCCATTACATTATTATTAACTACTTGTGGTCCCTTACATGACATGGGTTAACCACCTTATTTATTACTATGGCCCATCCCATTATTATATTATTACCTTAGGTACCACCCTCGGTACCCCATATTACCCCCCTAGGTATATAACAATTATTACTTGTGAGTTATGTTGGATTCTTTTACTTCTTCATTATCTTATCTTTCATCAATCAATTACCATATTATGTGTGTATGAAGATCACAAAAAAACAAGACATAAGATGTAGGCACTTGATAGGGAAAAAACAACCCTCGAGAGGAAAACGCAGTCAAAAATTCTCTTCCTTCAATAGTTTTCTATGAGACTTTACAACCTATACATAGACCAAACCTTCCCTCCACACCAAGTCAATCCTTACAAATATTTGACCCTTTTGCAAAAACACTTCCACCTGACTAACTTCAACTATGCAGTAATTTACGACATCAGGCAACAACTAGCAGTAGAAAAACTTGGAAGACTTCAATCTCCTAAACTAGGACATGAGAGAGAGAAAGAGAGAGAGAGAGAGAGTAGCACCAAAACTTTGATTTCTTCCTTCTCCTTAGACTTGACCCAACTCACACTCCTTTTGAATTCCTTGATCCACTTCGCACTTTTTTTCTACCTTCACTAGAGATACTACACTTTCTTTAGATGAGATCCTCCAAATGAATTCGTTCTCATTCTATTTATAAGCTCCAAGTGAGGTTGAATTGGTGTCCCTTAGGCTGACTTGATCTCCTTTAGGTTGATTTGGTGTGGAGGTTACATAAATCATATTTGACTCAATAATAAACCTTCTTACATGATTCCAAATCCCAAGAATGGTCTCTTTAAATGTAAAATGACTCTATTGACTCAATATTAATCCTAGGATTCCATAATTGGGACTTTGACTAATATAAAAATGGCCCAAGCATGAAACCCATGCTTTACTAAGTCATTGATACAATAATAAAATATTTTTCTTTGACTCAAATGCATTTATGAATATCAAACCTAGTTACATTCTTCATCATAAAATGCATCAATATGACTTTAAATTACTACTATATCCCATATTAGAAAGAATTTAAAGTGTCACATTTATTGGATTCAATGTATACATTCAAGAATGCCATATTTTCTTTGGAAACATATTTCTTCCACTAAGAAATATATCAATGCCTATAAAATATTTTCTTGTGTCAATATGGAAATATATATAAGAAAAAGAAACATTATTGATTGTGAGTTATGTTGGATTCTTTTACTTCTTTATTATCTTATCTTTCATCAATCAATTACCATATTATGTGTGTATGAAGATCACAAAAACACAAGACATAAGATGTAGGCACTATGCTAGGGAAAAAACAACCCTCGAGAGGAAAACCCAGTCAAACATTCTCTTCCTTCAATAGTTTTCTATGAGACTCTACAACCTAGACATAGACCAAACCTTCCCTCCACACCAAGTCAATCCTTCCAAATCTTTGACCCTTTTGCAAAAACACTTCCACCTGACTAACTTCAACTATGCAGTAACTTACGACATCAGGCAACAACTAGTAGTAGAGACACTTGGAAGAATTCAATCTCCTAAACTAGGACATGAGAGAGAGAGAGAGAGAGAGAGAGAGAGTAGCACCAAAACTTCGATTTCTTCCTTCTCCTTAGACTTGACCCAACTCACACTCCTTTTGAATTCCTTGATCCACTTCGCACTTTTTTCTAGCTTCACTAGAGATACTACACTTGCTTGAGATGAGATCCTCCAAATGAATTCGTTCTCATTCTATTTATAAGTTCCAAGTGAGGTTGAATTGGTGTCCCTTAGGCTGACTTGATCTCCTTTAGGTTGATTTGGTGTGGAGGTTACATAAATCATATTTGACTCAATAATAAACCTTCTTACATGATTCCAAATCCCAAGAATGGTCTCTTTAAATGTAAAATGACTCTATTGACTCAATATTAATCCTAGGACTCCAAAATTGGGACTTTGACTAATATAAAAATGACCCAAGCATGAAACCCATGCTTTAATAAGTCATTGATACAATAATAAAATATTTTTCTTTACTATTTTGACAAGTACATTACATAATGACTCAAATGCATTTATGAATATCAAACCTAGTTACATTCTTCATCATAAAATGCATCAATATGACTATAAATTACTACTATATCCCATATTAGAAAGAATTTTAAGTGTCACATTTATTAGATTCAATGTATACGTTCAAGAATGCCATATTTTCTTTGGAAACATATTTCTTCCACTAAGAAAGATATCAATGCATCTATAAAATATTTTCTTGTGTCAATATGGAAATATATATAAGAAAAAGAAACATTGTGCCCACGTGGAAAAGAAAATTATCTTATTGCACCATGGATATTGTCTAAGAATAACTTAGAGCTTATGAAGAAGGTGATTCATACAGTTAACAAACCAATACTATATGATTATTCATTAATAAATAATTCATCTTTAATATCAAATTATAGTTCTCAAGACACATGATCATCATAATTTCTTAAATGTGCATATTACTAATGTGGTTGTGATATAAATTAGTTTAGAATCCTTTACCCCCAACTCTTGTAATATTATTACCATATTCTAACTCATTTGAAGATGTATATGTTCAACATATCTATTTGATAGCAACATGTAGGTGCACTATTATAACACAAGACTTGTGTTAGATTATTAAATGATCTATTTGTAAGTCCTTTTTTCTTGTATTCTTACTTAAACCGTAAATTTATCTCCAATGTGTATATCATTAAAACATTTAGTATTGTGGTAGGATTTACAAGTATCAAATCCAAAAATATCTTTTTCATTGTCATCCTTGCATTGGATTAACTCTTACTTGTGAAACATGAATAATGCTTAAATTATATGATGTATTTTTCATGATTTAGACCAAGAACATAATTCCACATAAGAATCAAAGATGATGAGAAAAGAGAGAACTTAGAGAAAGTAATTAATGGTAGGATATTATCATAATCCTCTTCCTACAATTAGTCACCCTCCCATGTAGGGGGGAACTTATTCCTCCTTGTGCAACTCTTATGGTGTTTCAACATCTCAACCATCATATGGGAATCCTATACAAGGAAACCGTTGTTTCCATTTTCCAAGATCACCTCAACCTAACCCCTCAAATCCTCAACAAAATGTTGGGGTTAATTTTGTCCAATATTATTTCCCCCATCAAAAATAGACGTTCACACAACTAGACACATCTAAACCCTCCTTCTAGCACAACAACAATACAAAAAAAGGAAAGAACAAGTTGAAGGGAAACTATGCACCAAGGGGCAAGCCTCAACAATGAAATACATAGGTTGAGGGAAATCATTCCAATAGGAACCAAAATCCTAACCAAACCTAGAGAAACTCACAAAAATAAGGAAACAATAATCTTCTATAGAATAATGACCCTTTCTCCTTATTTTGTTAGTGTGGACATTATACTCATCATTTGCCACATATTATCAATTTCAAATGCATTAAGGAGGCTATGGGAAACAATAATGGCCTAGGTGGAGCCACCCAACAACCTAGGGTACTACACACACCCTTCGCTCAATGAGTCATTGCTACATAACATGGGGGACGAGCCCCTCACTTTAACAACCCTACAATAGGAAATTCCTAAGACCCTTCCAATCAAGATATTTACATGAATGTGGAAGATGTCCTACTATAAACATGACATAGATACTATGGTCCTTTCCAGATCCGAATCCCTCTTAAGCAGAGGTAATACCATCTACCTTAGCAGTCCCCTTAGTGATCCCATGCCTACTCATCACTTCGATTCTAAGATTAACAAAAGGGTCATTGATGCTTGCATCCCATAATGCTAAGGAAACACACAACTACAACATTGTTGTCAACCTTTCCCAATCACTTGCTACCATGTCAATATTAGAAGTGATTCAAAATTTCGTATGCAAAGGAAGGAAATGCTCTTTATGTTAGGCACTGCCAGCCCTTTTTATTCTCATTTGATCACATTTGACCTAGATAATTTAGGGTTGTGACTCTCATCATTAGTCACTTTATATTCTGGTAACCTTACACAACATCACTATACATGATTGCATTATTTATGAGGGTGCATACACATGCATCATGTCAAGTACTATATCATATAAAATAGGACCCCCTAAGATTGTAACCTCATTGATTATCCTAAGGGCATATGATGGTCCCTTTGTAGCTAGTAAGACTCTTTTAGAACATGTTATAAGAACTTATTGGAAAAATAGTTCTCATTGATATCAAGGTCCTTAATCCCCCCTTGGGTTATAATATTATATTTGGATTAAGTTACATGTATTCCATGAAGTTTGTGTCATCATCAACCTTCTGCACTATGAGCTTTCCTCATAATCGAATCGTAATCATTGACTAGCTTACACACTACTAGACTAGAGCCCCTCCCTCACCTGATAGTGTGTAACAATTCGTCAAATTATAGCAAGACTTGGTTCCCTACACTATATTTGGGCTCAACATATTCAAGTATTACACTCTCCTAGGTACCTATTGTTGATCAATTTCTTGCTAGGGGAAAAATTGAACCTCCTAGGGCTTGAATGTAGGTCCCTCTACATTTTTAGAGAGGTGGTACTCCTCTTTATGAACACACTCAAATAAATTGAAGTAATATTAAAAAGTCAACATATGCAATAATGAGTGGACCAAATGTTCTTTCAAGAGTGTAAGGAAATAAATAATAAAAAAATGTAAAAGTTGAAATTTTATACATGATATCCATTGATTCCATCACAACAAGAAAATATCATTAAAGCATATGAAAGGGTAGACACAAAATAAAAAAGAAAATATCATTAAAGCATATGAAAGGGTAGACACAAAATAAAAAAGTTCAATATGAAAGAACTATAGAATAATTTCATTCATGTAAAATCATAAAGAGCATGGGAAATATTTTCACGAGATTCATACAAATTTAAACAAGTTTATAAATCACAAATGAAATACTCTCCTAAAAAGTAGCTCCCTGAGAGAGTAAAAGAAAATTTAAGTTTTCAAAATGTCTGTTGTTTAAGGAACTCAACAAAATCCTTATAGTTAATTGTAAACTAAAAGGAATTAAGGAACTCAACAAAATCCTTATAGTTAATTGTAAACTAAAAGGAATTCATCCCAAGGGGGGACTGGGATTGGGCTCCCGTGAACTGTAACATAAATGAGATACCTAGAAAGGAAAAAAAAAGAGGCGTGTCGAGGATCAACTTAAATGATGCAAATTAGAATCAAGAAACATGAATGGTCAAATACTAGGAGGAAGGGAATGCTTCAAGAATTAGAATACTCAAAATTTGCGGAAGAATGGAATCTCTATATGTTGAAGTATCTTCTACCCTTTATTATTGAAGATGAAGTCATTGTAATAATTATTTGGCAGTTACTTGGGATTAAATAATTCTTGGAGTGACTAACTTTACAATTCTTTATTATAATATTTCGTCGGAGGATTTGTGATGTCGATTTTGACATGTTGATTAAATATTTATTTCTTGATTTCTTTGGAATCCTCTTGTAATTACACAATCAAGGAAGATTGATCTTCATTTACATGAAAAGAATTAACCAACCAAATTTTAATTTCTTCTTCAAAAATATAAATTATATTGTCAAATTCAGGTCCCAATGACTCCTTTACATCATTAGTCTCAACCTTCAATATGTCCTTTTGGAATTAATGTATAATCTATTATCATATGAGGACCATGTATATCATCAACAACTTTGATTTCCTTGAGAAAGACATCACTTCTCCCATCATTAATTTTATTGCATTCAAAAATAATATCCTCTAGTATATTAATTTGTGCATACCATTCAGCTTGGATCTGCTTTAGTCTTTTAGGTCCAAGGAGATTCTATTGTGACTTGTGTAATTCTCTAAGTAAACTGGCCTTTTGAATAAAAGCAAGTCATTCATTTTCTACAAAATGTCGATCATGTTCAAGGTAATTCTTAATCCAGTTAATGAAGGAGGAAATTCTTTGAGCTAGATTTCTCAAGTGGGAAGTTATTTCCCATACATCTTAAAAAATCTTCAATATTTTACTAATATTATTAACAATATAGGGCTTAACTCCATTAAGGAGGTGGGCCATTTTTTGTATCCTATGATGTATGTTGGGGGTGGATATTACTACTACTAGTGCTTGTATGGAAAGAGGAGTCATAAATAGAGGAACACGATTAAGAGCTTCTTCGAGATCTTTTATTCTTATTTTTAACCTTAGATTCTCTACCTCTTGTTTAGTGGTTGAATGATCCAATGCTTCTCCTATAGTCTGATGTAATTTCTTTGTCCTAGTGGCTCCAACTTCAAGCACATCAACATCCATTTGAGCCTGACTAGTAGTTATTGTATTTTGAACCTTCACCCTCCCAATTCTTAACTACATGTTATTTCTATCATAACTTGCATTATGAAAGGTCACATGGTTATCTTTAAAAGTGGTTGTATCCTCAACAATCTCTTCTATTATCCTTTAGTTTTTGTCCATGAAGGTTGTAACCCAATCAAGTGGTGAAATAATATCAACTTCAACATCCATTATTTCTTCCATGATTTGTGTTTCCTTCAAACCTTTAGCTTTGCATGATTGAATAGTGTGCAACCATTCAATTTTGAATATGGGAGGGGGCTCTTCCTTGTCTCCTCCACTCGAGAGGATATCATTACCTTACCTTCCCTCATAGTGGCATTCCATTTTCATTGAGTTGAACATGAATTCAAGTGAGTCTGGGGTGTGGAATTTGGAGGAGGGTGTATAGATTTTTTTCCTCTTTCCTTGTTTCTTCCTCCCATACTTTGGTGGTTTAAACAATGGGTCTTTAGTATGGCTAGGAAAATCTTTGTCCCTTTATGGACCAATGTGACTTTCTTTGGTTTCTTTTGTAATTCTCATGAATAGGTTTTCATATAAGATCACAATCAAGTGCTTAAATAATATTCCTTTTGGTTTAAAACCATGAATAACCTCTACTTAATTTAAATTAAAAGAATTTAAAAACTGAGCAAATTTTGCAATTGCATTTTTCACAGTAAAAGGAAAGGAAATAAATTTCCTTTTCTTCATTTGATCGAATAAAATCAACCACAGGTGGTACTTTTTGTGAAATTCAACAAAAATATTTTTACATGACAATGGCTTGTCCTAGAATCCATAAATTCAAATTATGGTATTGTCTTTTCTTTCTTCATGGATTTTCTTTCCCCACAGGAAAGGTTACAGTTGTCCTGATATCCTTATAGGCTCTTGCCAATTATAATGTAGTTAAATCCTTTCACAAACAAATCCTGAATTTGACATAATTGAAAAGGACATTTGTGTCTCCAAATAATTTGATACCATAAATGAATTGATTCTTCATCAAGATTGAGGTTACACTTATGGCATAGTTCATTGGAATCGTGACAAGATACAAGGGTTGTTATCAAATATGGTGTCATGAAAAATATGTTTCTCTTTGACAAATTTACTAATCGGAAGGCTAAATCATTTGAAATGAGGTCCACTAGTCAAATAGAAAGACTTTTTTTATAACAATAATATATGAAATAGATTATGGACCTTGGGACATTAGCTATGGTTTCTCACCCCATTACTTGGGAAAAAAGGAAAGAAAAGTTTTTGTAAGATTCAAAAAATATAGGAACATATAAGAGAAAAATGTCGAAGGTAACCTATGAAGCTAGTAAGATGAATTCATAAAAAAAAGTTCATTCTGTGAGTTGGAGAGTCCAAGAAACAGTTGGCTTCTAACAACTTCAATAACTCATTTAGCTTTGGTAGCTTAAATATCCTTTTTAATGCTCTAGGGGTCCAAGGAATTGGATTCCTCTTGAATCCTACTCTAATTTTTCTTGTCTTTGGATCAAAATGTTGTGAACAAAGATAAATTATTTCCTTGAAGTCGAAAAATTTAAGAACACATTTAGTGATTTCCAATCCACTAATACAAATTTTGTTATTTTTTTTGTTCAATCAATAAATTTGCATACCATTGGTATGTAATTGACTAGTGAAATCTCTTATCCTGACAGGCAAGTGAGTTAAAAGTGTCACCTCAATTTTGTTCCTTCTTTCTTTGGGTATCCATTTCATTTATAGTTAGGAATATGTGAGTAATTATCAACGTTCTTAGTGGATCTTAGTTATGTATTCCTTACTTCTTGATATAATTACTAGTTGTTATTCTTTTGCGTGTGAATTTTGTTGGGTGGGATAGGACAATAAATATATATTTAATGCATTAAAGCTTCCTTTCATGGGAGATGATGGAAACAAATTTAAAGTTTTAAAACCACCACACATGTTTAACTCAGAGATTGATCTTCTTTTAATATTTTTGATATTAGTATTGTGAGCAATAAAGAAATTAATGAGCTTAGATGATTTTCTAGCTATGAAATCTTTATGATTTTGATGGGTGGAGTACATGTAATTAATTTTGTGGGTGGTGAAGCACGTAGGAGGGAAGTGTGCAGGAGATAATATGTGTATAGGAAGTAGGTTTGTGGAGTGGAGGGTTGTGCAGAGGCATGAGGTGTGCGAGAGAAGGATGTGCAAAGTATGGATAGGGGAATGTGAAAAATGAGGGATATGAACTTTTTTTTGCACACGTTTAAATTTAGCTAATTATAAAATACTCAAGGGCATGCAACCTTTGGGGTCAATTTTTGGCTCTAATTGAGGATAGTAATATGATTTTGGGTTACTAAGAGTCCAAATCATGACTAGTTTCTTAGACCATGGGGCTATTGAATCTAAAATTTACATAGTTGTATCTACAAGTAGTATAAATTGATGTACGCTATAATACAAGAAGAGAAGATATTATATCATGTGAAGAATTGTTTGAAATGTTCCCCATTTACGAGGAAGCCAAGTAATTGATCATCCATCCCCTTGAGGATATATGAATTACATCCATTGATTTTGTGTATGATATAAGGTCTAATCCATAACACATCAAAAATTTTATGCATTGATGGATTTTCTTTTTCCTTATTCCAAAGCAGCACAAGTTGTCCCTTTGAAAAACTCTTATTAGTGGCTCCTTTGTTGAAATTATTGGTGACAATGTCTTTTGTTTCTCCTTCCAGTTGTATTAATTAATGTAACTTGGTTTGGACTGTAGAGGAATCACTCTCTTCTAAAAATGATATTGTAGACAAGGCATCCATCTCCATATGTATGGGTAATCTTGCATCTTTTCCATATACCAACTAGAATGGGGATTGTCCTATAATTTTCCTTGGAGAAAGTCTACTAGCCCATAATGCATATGCCAATTTCTTGTCTCAATTCTTTTGATTCTCATTGACCGTCTTCTTTAAAATATTGACAAGAGTTTTGTTAGTTGCTTCTGCCATGTCATTTATTTGTGGATAGTAATTTGAAGATTGGCACATGATTATATTTTCCATAGAACTCAGTAAATTTGGATCTGATGAATATGGAGCCATTACCAGTAATGAATTTTTTCGGTACCCCATATCGTGTGAGAATATTTCTTCCAAGAAAAAGGTAAATTCTTCATTCTTTTCTTTTTTGAGTGCTACTTCTTCTGGTCATTTAGTTAAATGGTCTGTTGTAGTTAGAATATAAGCATGTGTTGCACCTGATTTGGGATTGATTAGTCCAATACATCTAAGACACATTGATCCAACATAGTATCAACTATGATTTTTTTGAGCATAGATGCTCTTTTTTCCCTTTCCTGCAAACTTTTGACATGGAACAAATTTTCTTATCAAAGTGTATGAAACTTTGAAGAGGGTTGACCAATAAAATACTATTCTAAGAGTCTTATGGGAAGTTGTGGGTGGGAAAAAAATTCCTCCACATACTCCCTCATGCATTTCTTTTATGATATTAATAGTTTTGGATTCACAGATGCATGTTAATAAAACCCCTTATTTACTTCTTCGTAACAAGACTTTAAAATTAGTACATATGAATTACATTTCATCTTTAATGCCCTTCTTTCTTTTCTTGTCATGCCAACTAGAAATTTCTAGACTTCAAGTAGAAAATAATGTCCTTATACCATTCAGATTCAACTAAATGTTGATTTTCACCATATTCATTATGAACTTCAAAATTTAGTACTTCAACTCCTCTAATTAATTTACATAATAGTGTGGGAATTTAGTATATAACTCTTGAAATAAATAATCTCCTTTACAAGAGTGAAAGCTTGGTTTTCCATCAAGGAATGTTTCAACTCATGATCTTGGAGGGACTTACTCATATAAGAGATTTGGTGTTATTTTTTCATATTCCACTTTTGAGTCAAGAGAACAACAATTGTATCTTCAGATGCAAAAGTGTATAAGATGAAACCATTTGCATAATTAGGACTGACCAATATTGGAGCTATATTACTTGCATTTTTTTATGTTTTTTTTCTGTTGCTCGGTTGTCCAATCAAAATTTTCATTCTTCTTGAGAAATTTACTGATTGGCTTTACTATTAAGGAATAATCAGGGACAAATCTTTTGACAAAATTGATATTTCCAAAGAATGATTTTATTCCTTTACGTGTAGTTGGAGCTTTCAATTCTATTATAGCTTTAATTCTTCTAGGATAAAAAAATATTCCCCTTTGGCTAACAATATAACCCAAAAACCTTCAGGCTTTTGATATGGCCATCAAACATTTCTTTTGATTTAATGATATTGCATATTGCCTACATATTTGAAAATATTATCTTGAATGAAAGAAATGTAAAGTTATCAATTTGGAATAATTGGTTAACTCATCATGATAGCATGCAATAATATTTGCAATTAAATCCTAAAAACGACCCTCTAAATAGTTGATTCTACATTTTTTAATCCAAAGGAAATGTGCCCGTAATCATGTGTTCCCCATGGTGTAACAAAAGTTGTCATATGTCTATCATCCTCTGACACAAGAATTTGATTATACCCTGAAAATCCATCTAACATAGACATTATTGTTGAGCCTATAACTAACTGGAGCAATCCCTGCATGTTGGGAAGAGGGTAATTATATTTTAGTGAAGTTTTAATTAGGTCCCGAAAATCAATACAAATTTTGATTTCCCCATTTCCTTTCGGACAATAGTAGCATTTGATATCCATTCAAATTGGTTTATCTTGAAAAGAATCTTTCCTTTCTCCATTTTATCAATTTCCATCTTAATCATTGCCTTGAGCTTGGGATTTATTATTCTTAGTTTTTGTTTGATAGAGTTCACGTTTTCCTTTAGTAGGATTGCATGTTGAATGACCATTTTTTCATATTGTTTCAGATTTTGATAAGTCCATACAAACACGTCCTAGAAGTATTTAAATAAAATTAAATATTTTTTAATTTCCTCTTGAGAAAAATCTGCTCAAAGGCTTAAACATTTGGGGATTTTTGTGTCCCTGATATTGATCCTCCTAATTTTCTATACATTTTTTGTAGTTAATGCTTAAGTAATTTATGATGTTCCCACTTGATCATCCTGATTAAACAATGATTCATCTGATGTGGGGATCTTATTGTTAATGTCTCATTCTTCACTTTCTTCATCAACAAAAAGTTAAAGAATGGGTCTTCATTTTCAAAGACTTGTACATTTTCTTGTTTGTCTAGAATATATGGTTGAAACAATGTTCCAACCTTAAAATCACCAAGTCTTGAATTTGGAAAAAAATGAGAAGGAGAAATGGCTAATGAATTATATTTATGATTTTGATCTCTTAGAATGAAGGATACTTCAAATGCCTAAATTTTTTACATAAGATCCTGTTAGGGCCTAAATCTACCTCAAGCTAAGAAAGGCAGAATCTAGGGTAACATCAAACCACACTTAACCTGGTAGCTAGCCCTACCAGGTCGGGAGAGGGCTCTCTCCTTGTCAACCTCAGTAAAATATAGAAAATGAGGCTTGAAATGACTGATTTAAAGACTAATTTTAGGCTAGGTATATGCTCAAAGGAGTTTTATTGAATTTGATGATGTTTTGCTGGCTCAAAAGTGAAAGGAAAATTTGGATCTGGGAATTGGACTCAGTTTTGCAAAGGTTTTTGTGGGGCGAGGTAGGAAAATGCTTTAGTACTTTAAATTGAATGAGATGGAGAGTCTTAAGATTAGTGAGGATTTGGAGAGGGCATGAAATTCTCAGGGATCCTGTTCAAACTGCTGAAAACATAGAAAACTAAATAAACCCTAGGTAGAGCACTGCAAAATCAATGAATTCTACCTTTATCCTTGATTCATTTAGTTCAGTTGAAAGAGAGAGAGAATGGCATACATAAACACATGTAAAACTTTAATTACAGAAGAAGAAACAATACCAAATCAACTTGCCACAAGAATCCCACAAAATGCTGCAAACCTTGGTCTATTCCTTAGCCAAACTACAGAGATGAATGTATAATGCCGCTCAAAGCTTTCACAAAAGTCCAACCTTTACAAATGACTGAAAAAGTACTAGATATAGGCAACAAAAAACTCATGATAGGCTTTAGGGGTTGAATTCATGATTATAGGAGCTGCTTCAACAAGATCTAAACTAAGAACTAAAAGTAGGCAGTGGAACAACTTGCCTCTAAAACCTAGGAAACTAATTCATTCAGTTTCAAACGACCTTTTCATGATGTATCTATCTCCATGAGTGAAATTTTAACATATTTACATCAAATTCCATCAATTTAAATCAAATTACATCACTATTTTGACCATGAGAGAGAGAAAAGTCAAGCTGAGAAAAAATTGGGCGATAAACAGAGTTTTTTGGCAAAAATGGCAATTTTTCGTCTTGTGCGCCGCGCCACTGTCCCTGTGCATAGCACCTTTTTGTAGCTAATTTTAGAGGCCTTCCTGTGCACCAAATTTGATCCCAGTGGGCTTATTGGAAATTCCTATCTATCTAGTTTCTAGAACAAGTGGAATTTCTGAATTTGGTCTCCATTTGCCCCTCCAGAAGTGAGTTCTCACAACACTGCTTCATGTGTGGCCAAAAAGGGGCAGAAAGGGCATTTTGAGGTGTTTTTGACCCTTTTGGAAGCTCAAAACTTCACAAAATTTCTTGTCCATTTGTGGGCATTCATTTTTTTGCATGAGGAATCCAAAAATTCCGAGTTTTCCTTCAAAGTAGGTCCCTAGCAAAAACGCGCGTCAGGTGGCACAGCGCACTAGGCAGAAAAACCTGTGTTTTGCTCCAAAAATTCAAAATTGACAAAAAGTGTGCCAAATTCCTGAAATTTGGGCTGAGTGAATTGCATCAAGTACTATGTTGGGCCAAGGAAGCCTCAGCCAAGATCTTGAGCTTATCTTGCTCTTTCTTCCTACTCAAAGTTTTCCTCAACTTGGCCTTTAAAGTCTTAATTCTTGCTTTGCAACTTTTGTTTCTTGCCAAATAATGAAAATCCATGTGCCACAACATGTCTTTCTCCTTGTTAGCCTTGTCCAATAGCCTCTCCAAGTGCATGTTCATCTTCTCCAACCAAGACTGCCTGTCATTCTTTATCTCTTGTTCAATGGAAGTCAAAGTGACATGGTCCTCTTCGTCATTTTGCTTCTTCAGTTTCAACATTTCTAGTTCCATTAGGCTTTGCTTATCCTCCAACTATTTGTTTTCTCTCTTGTTTGTCATCTATATCATCCTCGTGCATCTTCTCTTTGCCTTTGCTTTGTTGCTTATCATAGTCATATTCACTGTCTCTTTCCATTGTTTTCCCTTGGTTTTGAAAAATGTGATTATATATGAATGGTTTATGGATAATAGTATGGAATAGGATGGAGGAATGGAATGGGAAGAGTGTATGGGGAAGGGAGTGTGGAAATGTATGTATGAACAGGGTTTAGGGATGTGAGTAGGGTTTAGGGAGTGAGTAGGATAAGTGTGTACAGTTTTAGGGAGAGTGTGTAGGGTTTGGTGATGAGAGTAGGGCTTGTGGGGTTTGGGGATAGTAGGAATTAGGTATTAGGGTTTAGAGATTCCAATTAGGGTTTGGGAGTAGTGGGATTATCTATTAGGGTTTTTTGTTTTGGGGATAGGGGAATAGATGAATGTGAATGAAAGAGGGAAGGGGGAAATGAGATGAGTGAAATGTAGTGAAGGGGAATGTAACTGATGCAAGGGGAGCAAATAGCAACAATGACAACTTTGAAACCCTAGAATTTTTTTTGAATGTGACTATGTAACAAACTAGGGTTTTACTTTTCACCTATTTACACACCATGAATTATGATCAAAACTTTTGTAGTGGCGCTATGGAATGTTTCACTTACTTGTTGAATGAAGATTGCACAAATTTGGAGCTTGGCAAAATGATTTGAGTGAAATTTGGGCTAAGTAGGTAGCTGCAATGTGCCACTACCCAAGTGCACCATTCTCAACAAGTGCGTTGCACCCGTTCAAATTGCAGTGTAAAACCTGCACCAGGTGCGCCGCGCTCAACAGGTGCACTGCGTTAGCTGATAGGTGCGTAGTGCTTTTTGCAGGACACTTTTGGAGGTCTTCCTGGTGTCCAAATTGGGCTTGGGATAGCTTGTTGCAAATATTATTGAGTCCAATTTCCAGCATAGCTTGAATATTTCAATTTGAAGTTTGTTTTCCCTGTCAAAAGTCAAATCTCCTAAGACTGGTCAAAATGTGCAAAATGGGGCTGCCTAAAGGCAGAGTGCTGTTGCAGTCGACGTTTGAAGGTCTTCCTCAACTCCAAATTGAGCTCATGATAGCGCATTGGAAATATATTTGTGTCTAGTTATCATTTGAGGCATCAAAAAAGTGATTTGGCCAAGCAAGTTAGGATAAATCTTGATTTTCCCAAGGTCACTTCAGAGGTGCATCAATTCTCCTGAGGCAACTGTAGTTTTGACATTTCTCTAAAACCATGATACATGTGTAAAAATTGAAGGAGGTTTTTCTTCCTTGTCCTATTGTGGACAAAAACTTCTATCAATTTTTCCAAATTCATCTTTTCTTGCTCAAAAATATCATTGGAGTAAAACCTATCCCGATGTGTGGGACAGGGGATTTGTCGAAATAAAGTGAAATGAAGGGAATAAGGGGCTTCTAAATTCTTGAGAAAATTTTTGGAAGTAGGGAAGGATGTTAGGAAGTAGGGGAAAGTGGAATTTCAAAGATTTAGTGGGGGGAAGGGGTCCAAAAGGACAAAACACAGGCGTAGCCTAGAAAATTATCAAATTGTAGCAAGAAACTAGGGTTTGTTCGAAAATGAGGAATTTGAGGGATATCAGTGATGGGAAGTGTTTAATAAGGTACATTAAGGATAGGGGAAGGTGTATGAACATTAGGATACAAATTTGCTGATGATTTGACCATCCAAGAGACATTACCTTCAAAACCCTAGGAGAGGGAAACGAACCTTACCTAGGCACAACTGAAGCATGAACAAGGTGTAAAATGACCCATTGGAACTTGAAATGATGATGAAAACCCTCTAAATGATGGTACACTCAGCTGAATGGTGACATGGACCAACATTTGGACAACTTTGAAAGGAATGAAAACAAACCTTAGACCTAATACCTAGTGACCAAATTTTGCTTGAAGATTCACTGAAATGACAAAATTTGACCTTGACACCTTAAAATCACTTTGTAAGAGCATGTTGATCACTGGAGGAAGGACTCAAAGACTGACACTAACAGATCCCACACCCTTCTTACATAAAGTTTTAACTTACCCTTTCCGGTATTATATTTTTTGTTGACATTGTTAAAATTGGAAACTAGGGCCAAATTCCACTTTGGAAAACTCATTTGATGGATATGATGATTGCGTTGAGTTCCTCTTTTCGAGAGGACCAAAATCAACCTAAATATCATAAAATTTGGATAAGGGAAAGTATATTTTTTAATTATGAGCCCACATGTGGATATTTGATCCGGTCAACCCTAAAGCAAATAGGACACCCTTGGAAGGCTATAAATACAAGTGACCTCTACCTCATTTGGATATTAGCATGGATCATTCTTCTATTATATTTCTTGTTTTTGGCTCACATAGGTATGAGTTAGGTTCACAAAGAAATGGGTTCGATCAAAGGTGAAATTGCAGGATCTGAAGCTCACACATATTTTTCTAGGGTTTTATTTCTTAGTTGCATGCTTACAAAAGGATAGATTACAATGGTTGATGGCTTGCATGATCAAGGGAGTGACTAGAATCTCCCAATTTCTCACATACCCACTTCCTCCTTACGACTGGGACCTATAGTTGTATTTTCTATTGACCAAAGTTTTTGCTCATTAACTACAATGTTCGACAGTTAACTGCAGATAATAACAATTCATTACAGGCTTCTGAATTAGGGTTTTTGAGTATGAGCATGGTTGAGTTCATCTTATGGATATTTTTTAGTTGAATTTTGTTGGATAGTTGTATGGATGAAGATGTGGATCATTGTATTCTGTTTTTTTGAATCATTCAATGACAATCTAATAAGAAGAAGAATTTGAAAGGGTTTCCCCATAGTGGGGTTTTCCCTTGTCTTCAATCAATTCTGGTGTCTCTATGTTTGAATTTTTTCCTCATATTTTTCCTTTATGTTCCATTCCATTGATGATGATATTGTTCATTCTAAATAATTGCATATGTTGTTGAATAATGATGTAAATCTGAATAATGACATGATGCCATTGGGTGAATTTAATAATAAAATATGAAATGAAACTATCTAAGCAAAGAGAAATATATCCTAAGAAAACTTAACATGATGTCAGAGTTGGATTGAAAAAAATCATTGAATATCACCCCTATGGAGACAACTTTGACGGAGACAAGAAAAGATGGGAGAGACCTAAATGAATACTAAGGTTTGAAGGAAACCCTGAGAAACTCATGTATTATGGTTTGAGTGAAACCCTAGTTTATGGCAAAGACTTGAGATATGCAATGTAGAAATCCTAGCATTGTCAATGTGAAGATGCTCAAGTACTTGTGACAGATTTAATGAAGCCCTAGTTGGGATAGTTTCTATTAGGCCTGTTTGGTGATGAAGTTGATAAATATATATTGAAGGAAATAAGTGGACAATGGATAGTGATGGCTCTTAAAGAATGGTTCAATAGGGAGATGATCACCTCTCATTTATGATAAGTACTTTTCAATTTATGATGCTTCATTATGTCTTTACATTTGTTTAGACTTATGTATCTTATTATTATTCTGATTATTACTTATACTTCCTGCATGTATATTTGAGTATTTGGATGCTTCTAACCCCCTGATGAGTTGTGATAAATGGATCCTCTTGATTTTTGATGCATCCTCCTGATTGTGGAGAGTGCAACAACGCTTTGTAGTTTTGAAACCCAACTGACATTTGTTCCACCTACAGTAAACACATATATGTGGTGCTCCTCCTGTTATCTCTATCACCCTCCATATCTGCATCAACATACCCCTGTAGAGCAATGTTTGAACCACCAAAGCATAATCCTTGATTTGTGGTACCTCTCAACTACCTTAGAATCCACTTCACTGGGATCCAATGTTCTTTTCCTGGATTTTTCATGTACATGCTTACAACTCCCACTGCATGTGCAATATCAGCTCTAGTGCAGACCATTGCATACATTAAGCTTCCAACAGCTGATGCATATGGAACTTTAGACATATAATCCATTTCTTCTTGACTCTTTGGACACATTTCCTTACTTAGTTTGAAATGGATAGCCAAAGGTATACTAACTAGTTTTGCATCCTGCATATTAAACCTTTTCAACACCTTTTGTATGTACTCACTCTAAGACAATGTTAATTTGTGATTCTTTCTGTCTCTAGTTATTCTCATAACAATGATTTGTTTTGCAACACCCAAATCCTTCATTGAAAATGAGTTTGCTAATTTTCTTTCAAGCACATTTACTTCCTGCATGTTAGAACCTACAACAAGCATGTCATCTACATACAATAACAATATAATATAATTGCCATCATTTTTCCTTTTGAGATAAACACAATGATCAGAGTGGCATCTAGTATAATCTTGTTAAGACATAAATCTGTCAAATTTTAGATACCACTGCCTTGGAACCTGTTTTAAGCCATACAAGCTCTTCTTCAACCTACACAATTGTTTCTCCTTCCCTTTTGGCTACTGCATATATATCTATTCCTCCAAATCCCCATGGAGAAAGGATGTCTTTACATCTAACTTCTCAAGATGAAAAACTCCAGCTGCTACTAGACTTAAAATAGTTCTGATTGAAGTGATTTTAACAATAAGAGAAAATATCTCATCAAAGTCTATACCCTTTTCCTGTGCAAACCCCTTCACCAAAAGTATAGCTTTATACCTTTTTCTATCTCCATCTTCTTCCTTAAACCTGTAAACCCATTTTCTCTTCAATGTTGTTTTACCTGCAGGAAACCTAACTAAGTCCTAAGTCTCCTTATGTGCTAAAGAGCCCATCTCTTCTTTCATGGCTTGCTCCCACTTTGGTTCACCAGAATTAGTCAAAAATACATAATATAATTACGGAGAGTATCGTTCATGGGGTCTACTTATCCTGGTAGATCTTCTAACACCACTTTCAAGTGTTTGAGGTGCTTTTTGCTATTGTGGTTGTTGTATTTGTTTTGGCTATTGATCATTATGATTTTCAAGTACCTTCACTTTTTCTGTGATCTCATCAAGAACTGTGTATTCTCTGTTTTCTTTTTCTTGTTTCTTTTCCTACACCTGATCCTTATACAAAACCTTTTCATTGAATATGAAATCTCCACTCCTAATGATTTTTTGTTTTTCATAATCATAAAAGTGATAACCAAAATCATTAACACCATTCCAATAAAGGTACATTTCTTTGATTTTGTCTCAAGCTTTGTTCTATTTTCTTTATTAACGTGGACAAAGGCTTCATAACCAAAAGTCTTTAAAAATGTGTAGTTTACCCTTTTACTTGTCCATGCCTCCTCTGGAACACCGCCATCCAAGGAACTTGAAGGCCCTCTATTCATTACATAAACAATAGTATCTACAACATTTTCCCAAAATTGTAAAGGCAATCCTACATGCAATCGCATGCACCTTTCACGCTCCATGATTGTCTTGTTCATCCTTTCTGACACACCATTTTCTTGTGGTGTTCCTAGAACTGTCTTCTCTCTATGAATTCCACTCTCTCAACAATACCTATCAAACACTTTGTTGCAATATTCACCTCCATTGTCTGATCTAAGACACTTCAACCTTTTGCTTGTCTCATTTTCAACCAAAGCTTTCCATTTCTTGAAACTATCAAATACATCATATTTATTTTGAATACAATAAATCCAAGTTTTTCTGGTTGCATCATCAATAAAAGTAACATAATAATGAGAGCCACCAAGATATGACACTTGAGCAGGTCCACATACATATGTATGCACAAGCTCTAATTTTTCACTCTTCTTTTCTTTCCCAAATCTTAGGAATTTGACTCTCTTTTGTTTTCCATAAACAAAATTCTCATATAATTTTAATTCAACATGCTTCAAACCTGGCAACAAATTTATTGAGTGAAGAATCTGCATCTCTTTCTCACTCATGTGCTCGAGCCTATGATGCCACAATATTGTATCTTCTCCTATAGAGGTTAAATCATTAACAAAATTAGAAATACCATTGCATAAATAAAATGTACCAACCTTTTCTCCTTTCGTTATTACCAGGGCTCCTTTAGTGACCTTCCAGGTTTTATCTATAAAAGTTGTTACACAACCTTCACCTCCAAAATGCCCTGTTGAAATCAGATTTTTCTTCAGATCTGGAACATGCCTTACCTCCTTCAAAAGACATTGATTTCCATTCTGTTGTTTTATGAAAACTGTACCCATTCTAATGATTTAACAGGGTTTATCATCACCCAATCGAACCTGTCCAAAATATCCTAGAACATAATCATGAAAATGTTTCCTATTCAGTGTGGCTTGGAATGAGGCCCCTAAATGTACCACCCATTCATCAGTGATATTTTATAATTAAAGAATCAAAGCATATTGCAACACATCACCTATCATATTCGGTTCATGATTGTTTTCTTGCTGCACATCTCCTTCTTTTCCCTTCTGAGACTTGCAATCTTTCTTTAGGTGTCATTTCTTCCCACATTTCCAGCACAATATCCCTGATCTGGACTTGGATCTTCCTTTCCTTGACTTACTATGATATCTTGGGCTCTTTCCACTTTCCATTTTTCTTTCCCTAGTCTTTGCAGTCAAAGCATTACTTGATGTCTCACCTGAGCTTTTCTATCACATTTCCTCACTAAGGATTGCACCGACAACATCAACAAAATTTAAAGTACTAGATGCAAAGATAGAGTTACTAATGTCCATAACTAAACCATTCCAACTTTCTGGCAATGAGTATAGAAATAACAGAGCCCTAACTTCATCATCAAAAGTTACCCCTACAGAAATTAACTAATTGGTAACTGTATTAAATTCATTTAAATGATTAACAATACATCCACCTTATGACATCTTGATATTAAATAAACGTTTTATAAGAAATACCTTATTTGAGGCTGAGGATTTTTCATATAATTTGGCCAATGCCGACATTAAAACCTCTGTTGTTGTTTCCTTTTAAATATTAAATGCTATCGACACTACTAGGCATATCTGTATTGTTCCAAGGGCCTTTCTGTCGAGAATATCCCATTCTGTGTCTGTGATACTTGTTGGCTTCTTTGTCTTTCTGCTCAATGGTAGGAATAGATCTTTCTAATACAGATAATCTTCCATCTGCATCTTCCATAACTAGTAGTTTTTGCCGTTAAATTTTTTGACCCTAAACCTACAATATTCTACCATTGCTCCCACTCGAACTAGGAACCCTTCTCTTCTACAAGTTTATCAGCCAAATATACCTTCGGCTTTGATACTAGTTGTTAGAAAATTACATATTATAGAGCAATGGAACACATAAAATATATTGTAGATATACAAACACAGGAAACACATAAACAAGAGAGACAAATATACGTGGTTCACCCAATTTGGGCTACGTCCATAGAGAAACAACCAGTCCTTCCTTTTATATTATCTAGAAAACTGAATAGGTACAACCTACAGCAGATCCGATGTAATTCCCTCTTCGCTCTCACACGATCTCCTCTCCCTTTCTCACTCAGAATACAAATCTATATAGATAGAATACAATTCCCTCATATATAGCGAGGGGTTGCCTTCTAGGGAAAAAACCCCTAAATTAAACATAACTTCTATTATCAGATCTCCACTTAATGAACGGTCGAGATTGACTACGAAATTACAACATTTTACAAGGCAAATTTACATCTACTTTTAGCTTCGGGGGTGTTGCACCCGATCCCCTACCGGGGGGGCTCCCAAAGATCGCAGGCACCCCCCTGGACCCCCCTTGCAACGTACATTTTACGATCGATTGTTTAATATAGATGAGCAATGACATGATGTTTGATAGTTCATAAATACGTTTTAAAAATTTGACATAATGCTTGATTATTCATAGATATGTTTTTATCTTATGGATTATTTGATGATGGTGATGACAAGTTAGAGTTTTGATTTGATTTTGTACTTGATGACTAATGATTTGCCTTGATGGCAGTGTTATGTGGGAATAGTAACTTTCATTGCCTAATATTGGTATTCGATAATGATTTTGTATTGACCTCATTGCCTTAGAACAATGGTTGAAGTATTAACAGTTGTGATTTAGTATGAAGTAATCTCACAATAAATCAATGGATCTTGCATGACTTATCCTTAGTGTATATGTTTGCATCTAGTGATAGAAGTGCTTTATATGATTATCATGAGAATGATTTGATGAAGTTTGGTTTGAAATTGCTTGGTAAATGAAATTTTGTTGACATGACAATAGATAAAGCCATAACTTGATATTTGGATGTAAGCTCTACCTATCACCTGGTCCAAAAGAACTTGATATTAGTTTTTGATCTGACATCTAAGGATTGATAAGTTAACTTAGTTGATTTGATTGCATAGTATTGATTTATGTAAGGCTATGCATATTGATTTGGTAAAGTGTTATGTAGAAACAATTGTATGAAGCAAGCTCCTTGATCCTAGTATGTCAATCAAAATCTCTAATTCAAAAGTGGTCCAAGGTATGATTTTGATTTTGGTTTTATTTACTAATTGTCTACTCTTGATAGGTAATGAGGCTCTGATGATCAAAGTAAGAGGGAGTTGGCTTTTGAAGCTCAAAATAATGAATCATGGCTTGTTGAATTGATTTCTAAATTTTGGAAATGAAAATCTATATTGTGAAGCTATTGAAGAGTTTTTGGAAATTGGAAATGCAAATCTTGGACACTCCGATTAAATTTCAAGAAGTAGTGAAGAGATATTTATGAACTTGGCTCGAAAATTGACAAATGATTGAAGCATTAATATTCCAACACTTGTCGTATAATATATATCTATATCTAATATATACATAAAATATATATATATATATAATATATATTATATATATAATATATAATATATAATATATAATATATAAATACTATATATATATATATATATATATATATATAATATATATATATATATATATATATTATATAATATATATATATATATATATATATTATATATATATATAACCTTAGTGAATTCATGATTGAGTCACTTCATACACATTGAGTTGTCATCAAGCACCCTTCGAGATAGTTTCATGGGTCGATCAATTTTTTATCTAAGATATTCATCCTACGATATGTGACTACATGAATGAACCGATGTTGTTTGGGATATTTGTTGATGAGATAAGTGTATGTGGGTGTTTCCTAAGTATGAGATATTCCATGATGTTTTTGATGACATGTTAATAGCTTTAAGTATGACCGAGGTTGAGTATGATGTTGCTAGCATGGCTAGTTGTGAGGTAGGATGAAGAAGCTCTTTAGAGAGATGCTTGAGCAGTTTCTGGATATGACATGGATACATTGAGATGACAAAGAGTGGGAATCAATTGGAAAATAATCTCGTATATAGCTAGGAATGGCATGACTTCATATATAGATGTTTCTCTACGAGACAAGCTTAGGCTTGTGGTTATTTCCTCTATAAGAAGGAGGATGAATATGGTATCCCTTTTGTGATGTATATATTTTTTCTCTACTATGATATTTTATTTCATGACCTACATAAATAGGTGACTGTTGTTATTGTGAAATGATGATTAAGTTGATACCATATGTGAGAATGATGATATATTTCTGATCTATAGAGAGCATCGATTATCGAGGACAATGAGCTGAATCTTCCCCCCTATTTGATCTCCCAAGGTGTGGAATTGAGATGGAGGGCTCCTGGGTTGAGGGATCTCTAGATAGTAGGGTCGTAAGTGTTTCTTCCCTATATATTACCCACAGGGTTGGAGATTTTTCTCCCCTATATTTTCCTTTGCATAGTATACCCTAGTTGGAATCATACCCACAAGTTAGTCTTGTTGAAGACAATGTAACTAGGTTCGGTATTTACAAATGTAATTTTGATCTTTGTACTTGTCGAGAAAAAAAGAAAATATTATTTTTGTAAATTATGAGAATGAGTTTCTTGCTCACTCCTTAGGTCTAGGAAAATCAAAGAGTCAAATACATGTGTAAAGAGCTCTTCTCGAGTATTTATGTAAATGAGTCTACCTAGTGACTAGTTTAGCCTTCCAAGACCAAGCACAATCCTCCAAGATGAGCACAAAAATAATTTTGCAAGAAAATTAAGGCAAGAGAAAGTCATGTCAGCTTAAAAGAATTAAATCCACTCATGTCAGCTCAAAGAAATAGACGCAACACTTCATGGATACACGTCAGCTTAATACAAGGGACTAACCACTATATATACGGAATTGGGGTTAGCGTAAAAGTACATGACTTTAGATCATAGAACTTCGAATAAATAAAACTTGGATTCCTCTTAAATATAATGGACACAGAATTTGGATTCTTTGAGATTTTCATATACATTTTTGTAACTTCTGGATGGGCACAATGAGATATATTTTTAGACATCTTTGAAACTACGCAAGAAACCATATTGTAACCTTCTATGTGGTAACACTCTTGAGAGTAAGACATTAAGCATTGTTGTGATAAGGATATCTTTGTTTTGGCATACTTCCATACATAGTCATGATCTCGGTGGTGAATTAATGATACAAATCTCAATACAATGCAGTCTCAGTCTTGGAAAGTGTGCAAAGATGATCTCCAAACAATACACTTTTGGTAGACATAGTCACAATATCAAAAAATGAGGATCTTGATGATTAGATAATGACACTCTACCTCTATATACATATCTTGACATACACTCTAAAATGATCTTAGTAAGAAGCAACAATGATCTAAGTAAAAGGGAAGCTATGGTGCATAAGTAATAATCTCATTGTAATAATGAATATCTCAGTGAAGGTATAGTAATGATGACCACGATGAAACAGTAGTGATGATGATGATCTCAACAGTAATAAAGAAGAGGATCGGTGTCTTGGCCTTGGAGTGGCTCAATATGTCAAGAGCCCTGGTCATGGTGTTTGTCAATCAGAATCTCTATAAGAAGAATTTTGTGTGGGTTTTCCTCTCTAAGAGGGATAGGTTTTGGCCTTGGTAGAAAGACATCATCGTGTGTTTTTGTCTCTTTGTTTTTGGTAGCCATTTGATGAACATAAATAAGACACACTCTAATAAGAAAAATTAAACATTGTGTTAAGAATATAAAATAAAATACCTCACAAGTAGTTATCAAGTCAAAAGAACCTCATTAACGCTAACTACACGTGATTCTTCAACATGGAATTAGAGCTATGGTTGCAGTCTAAGGAAGGGCAGAAAAGAGACATACAAGGATTTGTCTTCCAGGACATCAAAGCAAGTTGAAATTTTTAGAGGAGCAAGTCTACAACAGTACATGAAGTATCAACTTAAGTGATTACAACCATGCACTCAACTCATGTTCAGTTTGATGGAGAATATCAATGTCATTCCTGGGATCCTCACTTCTTGATCACTGAACTTTCTCTATGCCATAAAAGACAGTCTCAACATTAAATTATAGTCTCAGGTGTGTGTGTGTATATATATAATATATATATATATATATATATATATATAAATATATATATATATATATTGCAAAAGTGATCCAAGGAGTACCTCTCACAATCTGTGATACATCATTATCTCAATATAGTTACTACAACAAGGAAGTTTCGGTGATAAGACAGTCTCTCTATACAGTGATGCCCACAAATTAGTTATCTATGTTATTCAATGACAATTTTGGGCTCAATACAGTGCCTCTCTACACAAATCTATGCACATAGACATCACTATATTAGTACAGTGCCATATCAATATACTTGTCACAATTTTGAATTCTATCTATGAACATGATCTCAATGGCATGGTGCTCGGATTAGAACATAGGTATCTCTATATCTCTACCGTATTCTGGATAATACTAGATGTAAGTGCCTGCTGATGCACTCCATGGAATACTGAGCGTGATAAAGTCCACCTATGAATAACAATATCACTAGCATGTCAACAATGTATTCAAATGTAGAAGTCATAAGTACCTTAAAGATGATTTGGGAAGGTCATGAAGTAGTTTCGGTGATGTCAAGCCAACAAATGTCATGATGATAGATGGTCTCCAAGGAAGTCTTGATAAAAGGATACTAATGATGGGCAGCTTAAGTAAAGGAAGCATCAAGGTGAAGATCTCCTCTTCACATTCAACCATTTTTTGTTTAATAACTTTCTAGCTAATAGGAAGCTCTAACAAATTCCTGATCAAGAGGGAGCTTTAGATCACCCTCGATTACAAGTTTCATGTGTCATGCACTAGACCAGGACTAACAACCGTAAGTCTAGGTGAAGGCTATGAATGGAAATGTGGACACATGATAGACACAACATTCTTGTCTTCACTTTGGAAGAAAGAATGGAGGATTGGGTAATCATCTGGTATTCAATACTCTTTGAGGATGCATAGGGAACCCAAGACAAGAGTAGGAAATAGGACCGCTAATATTTGAGGGTTGGGAACCCAAGAAAAGAATAGTCCTAGAATGTCATACTCAGTGAATACCCAGGTGGGTATGTACCTTGAGAGACAATGATGAAAGTGTCTATAGTCATTGGTCTTGCCAACATTGTGCTCTAATATAATGAGAGAGAGATTTGTTAGTCAAGGCCTTTCTATGAAAACAATGTTGGTTACTATGATGCTATATAGATGGGTTACCAATCCGATTCTTCTTATGAGAAATTATTTAGTTTGAGAATGACCAAGTACCACTATAAATACCTCCCTAGTTAAGAGGAAGTGTTGAAGAAAATGTAACTAGGTTCGATATTTACAAACGTAATTTTGATCTTTGTACTTGTCAAGAAAAATAAAATATTATTTTTGTAAATTATGAGAATGAATTTCTTGCTCATTCCTTAGGTCTAGGAAAGTCAAAGAGTCAAAGACATCTGTAAAGAGCTCTTCTCAAGCATATATGTAAATGAGTCTACCTAGTGACTAGTTTAGCCTTCCAAGACCAAGACCAAGCACAATTCTCCAAGATGAGAACAAAAAGGATTATGCAAGAAAATTGAGGCAAAAGACGGTCATGTTGGCCTAAAAGAATTAAATCCACTCATGTCGTCTCAAAAAAATAGATGCAACACTTCATGGATAAATGTCAGCTTAATACAAAGGACTAAACACTATATATATCCAGTTGGGGTCAGTGTAAAAGTACGAGACTTTGGTTCATAGAATCTTGGATAACTGAAACTCGAATTCCTATGAAATCTCATGGATACCGAATGTGGATTCTCTGATATTTTTTCATACATTTCTGTAACTTCCGGATGGGCATAGTGAGATATATTTTCGGACATCTCTGAAAATATGCAAGAAACCACATTGTAACCTTCTTTGTGGTAACACTCTTGAGAGTAACAGATTAAGCATCGTTGTGATAAGGATATCTCTATTTCAACATACTTCCAAACATGGTCATGATCTGGGTGGTGAACTAATGATACATATCTCAATACCACGTAGTCTCAGTCTTGGCAACTATGTAATGATGATCTCCAAACAATACACTCTCAGCAAACACAGTCACATTATCAAATAATAAGGATATTGATGATTACATAATGACACTTTTCCTCTGTATACATATCTCAACATACACTCTAAGATGATGTCAGTAAGAAGCAACATTGATCTAAGTAAAAGGGAATCTATGGTGCAGAAGTAATAATTTCATTACTATAATGAATATCTCAGTGAAGGTGCAGTAACAATGACCACGATGAAATAGTAGTGATGATGATGATCTCAGTAGTAATAAAGAAGAGAATTGATGTCTTGGTCATCGTTGTGATAAGGATATCTCTATTTCAACATACTTCCAGACATCGTCATGGTCTCGGTGGTGAACTAATGATACATATCTCAATACCACGTAGTCTCAGTCTTGGCAACTATGTAATGATGATCTCCAAACAATACACTCTCAGCAAACACAGTCACATTATCAAATAATAAGGATATTGATGATTACATAATGACACTTTCCCTCTGTATACATATCTCAACATACACTCTAAGATGATCTCAGTAAGAAGCAACAATGATCTAAGTAAAAGGGAATCTATGGTGCAGAAGTAATAATTTCATTACTATAATGAATATCTCAGTGAAGGTACAGTAACAATGACCACGATGAAATAGTAGTGATGATGATGATCTCAGTAGTAATAAAGAAGAGAATTGATGTCTTGGTCTTGGAGTGGCTCAGTATGTCAAGAGGATTGGTCTTGGTGTTTGTCAATCAAAATCTCCTTAAGAATAATTTTGTGTGGGTTATCCTCTCCATGAGGAAGAGGTTTTCGCCTTGGAAGAAAGCCATCATCGTGTGTCTTGTCTCTTTGTTTTCAGTAACTATCTGATGAACATAAATAATACACACTCTAATAAGAACAAGTAAATATTGTGTTAAGAAGATAAACTAAAATACCGCACAAATATTTATCAAGTCAGAAGAATCTCATTAATTCTAACTGCCCGTGATTCTTCAACAAGTCTTGTTGGGATTGTCCCTCTCCATTTGCCCAACGGGTTGAGGAGACTTGGGGCATGTGATCCTTACCTTTTGGTAAGTCAGGTATCTAGCCCAAGCTTGGATTATGATGCATGTTTTATACCACATGACTCTTGAGGGTCATTGTTGGGAAGATCGGTAGACAATAGGATGGGTTGAGATGTGATACCCTATATCACCTATTGCTTGATATAGGGTTGTATATGTTTAACTCCCCCATGATTTTTTGGGTTGAGATTAGGCTCCTTGATGTTGTTCTGAATTGAGCTAAGCTCTCTGATGTTGATGTGGGTCATATATTTAGCTTCTTGTTGATGTTTCTTGGGTGGTAGCATTGGGTTCCCCGCTAGAAGATATTCTAGGTGATAGCGCTGGCTCCTCGATGGATAGGAGGTAGTAGATTGAGCTACCCTTCGATGTCAAATTATTCTTCTTTTAGTTTCAAGAATGTTTAGCATATGAGAAGTGAGAACCAAGAGATAAGAAGGAATAAGCATGCGATGAATCAATATGAATAGTGATGATACACGATGATGAGATAATTGAGATTGGATATGATTTCATGACAGAATACACATTACATGATGTAGGTAGAATTCTCCATAGTTGAGAGGGAGTGTTAAAATTGGAAACTAGGGTCAAATTCCACTTTGGAAATATCATTTGATGAAGATGATTATTTTATTAAATTCCTATTTTCGAGAGGACCAAAATCAACCTAAAGATAATCAAATTTGGATAAGGGAAAGTATATTTTTGAATTATGAGCCCACATGTTTATATTCAATCAGGTCGGCCCTCAAACAAATTGGGCCCCCTTAGAAGGCTATAAATACAAGTTACCTCTACCCCATTTCAATATCATCATGGATCATTCTTATATTCTTTTCTTGTTTTTTTCTTGCAGAGGTATTAGGCAGGTCCGTAAAGAAAGGGGTTCACTTGAAGGTGAAATTGTAGGGTCCAAAGCTTGTGCGTATTTTTCTAGGGTTTTATTTCTAGTCACAGGTTTACCAAAGGATGGAATCAACTGATCGTTGGCTTGTAGGCTCAAGGGAGTGATTGAATGCTCCTAGTCACTCGCATGCCCCCTTCCTCCATGTAACTAGGACCTAAAGTTATATTTTCTGGTGACCGCAGACAATGACAGTTCATTATAGGCTTTTGAATTAGGGTTTTTGAGTATGATCATATTTCGGTTTATCCTATGGATATTGTTTAGTTGATTTTTTCTAAATTTGTATGGATGAAGATTTGGATCATTGTACTATCTTTTGTTCAATCATTTAATGAGAATCTAATAAGAAGAAGAATTTGAAAGTGTTTTCCCTGGTCTCCAACCAATCTTGATGTCTCTACATTTGAATGAATTTCTTCTATTGTTCCTTTATGTTCCACTGCATTTATGATGATATTATTCCTTCTACATAGTTGCATATGTTTTTGAATAATGATGTAAATATGAATAATGATATGATGCCATGGGGAGAATTTAATATGGAAATAATGAAATGAAACTATCAAAGAAAAGAAAAATATAGCCCTAAGAAAAATTAACATGCATGATTAATAATTAACATTGAATATCACATCAATTGGACCTTTCTTATATGCTTTTTAATAGCTAGTAATAAACCTTACATGAGTGCTTTTTATTTCACTTCATTATTTGTACAATCAAACTATAAATAAAAGGAATTTGGAAGATCTTTTCCATGTGGCCCTTCCAAAATAAATCCTACTCCTAAACCACCACTTGATATAGCACCATCAAAGAACATTTTCCAAGGGATAGGTTCTTAATCTTAGTCACTGCTTTGTACAACATCAACATCATTAAGAGTGACATAATTACCCATGATTGTATCTTCATACTCAATTAAATCATCAATTTTCTTATTTTCAAAGAAACGGTGATTTATTGGATCATGGTATTCTTGTTAATCAACCATCCTTTCTTGAGATCATCATGCAACTTCCATCACTCATTAAATATCCCCCAAGTGGGAAGATCCGCTCTTACCACAAAACTTGTCCATACGCAACTTGAAAGTTCACAATACCAATTGTGAAAATTGTTGTGATATGAGGAGAAAACTATATTTTTTCATAGATATCCTTTATCTGTACATATCCAAGGACTTTCCTTGCATCAATTTCACATATACTCTCTCTAGTATTATAATATTTAGTACAATCCAAGCCTATGGATATCATGATGTAAAGTGGAATGATGTTATTAGTAGCTCCGCTATCAATCGAAAATTTTTGAAAAATGAATTTAGAAGTTTCAATGGATATGTAAAAGGGAGTCACTTTGGCACATGATTTTCCCTTGATCAATGGATTTGTTTGTGGTCATTTCATTTTAGCAGCTTCAATCCTTGTACTCAGGAACTCTTCACCCTTAATATTTTGAATAAGAATCTCTCTTTGTTGAGGAATATTGATAACCTCATAAAAGGGTGAGATGATTTCTATTTTTTTCAAATCATCAATTATATTGGAAGTTATCTTGGTCAACTCTTGAGATGGCATAGCTTTATCTTGTGACTTACTGGCTTGTGCTAATATTTTTTCTTGTTTTGGACTTGTATGAGTCATCATCATTTTCTCCTTTGTCTTATTTATTTGTTCGAGCCTAGACCACATTTTATTTATCCACATATTCTTCATATTCTTGTAAACATTGTTCCTCAGGGGAGAATATTGGATTATCCCCCATCTCCATTGCTTCTCGAGGAGAAGAATTTTCTAGAGGCTCATCCTCCAATACCTAGGAAATTTCCTCTCCTTGAACTTCCTGGTCATCAATTATTACTACACTTCGACTTTGATATCTTGGGGGTCTTGCACCTCCTTGTGTCATATTCTTCAAATTTTGATTTTTTGTTGGTACAATAGTTGATTTTTGTTGAGGCATTTTCCCATCATTCTACCTTAATCGAAGGATTTTGTTTTGAAATTGCTTCATTGTTCTAGTCAATTGAGCAATTTTGGAATTAGCATTGGGAGTAGATGCTTCTGTATGCCTTGGAATATTTATTATATTTGGGAGAATTCCCTAAAAACTAACTTTGCCTATACTAGTCTCTTATATATTTCAAGCTTGAATTGGCTTGTTTGAATTTGAAATTTTGAGTGGTGTCTTCTCCCTTTATGTTTTCCCCATAATGATTTTTGGATCAACATCACTCTACACATATCTTCTTCCATCTCTTGAGCCTTTTCCTTTGTGTCTCATAAATTTTGTATCCATACTAATCTCATAGCATACTTGACATTTGAAGGCCTGACATTCATATAAATCCAAAATATCATAGGATCTTTGGGATGGGTTTGTTCAGGCATCAATTGTAGAGTTTTGAAAAATATGGGATTGAAATTTTCTGATTTTTTCATTTTTTTGAAGTTTGATTAGGTAAACTAAGCCAATAGAGTGTGGTATTATATCGAGTGAGCATATAACCCAATAAATGTAGTTTCAATATCATCAAAAGAGGTGATAGAACCAACAGGTAAGGACAAGTACCAATCATAAGAAAATTCTTTGAGTGTTGGAGAAAAACTCTTATCATTACATCTTCTTGAACGATTCCATAAATTCCACATATTTATAGGAAATGGTCCATATATTTCTCTAGATCCATGTCTCCATCTTTGTTAAATACATGAAACACTCCAACATGTACTATAAAATAGGATGTTTTCACTATGTAACATAAGTGGAATTGCTCTAATCCTCTTGCTACAACTTCTTGTTAATGTTCCTTGAAATTTTCCTAACTTCTCTACTTTAAGGTCCATTGTCATCATAGTAATCTAACTTGATTTCTGGGTGGTGGTAATTTTAATCAAGCTAAAAAAATCCCAATATCTTTCAAGCTATTCTCTACTTCTTGTTATTTTCAAGACTAGATGGCATAATTGATTCAAAATGCTTCTTTGTTCATCAATTCCAATGAGAAATATGAGTTTGGATAGGATTTTATTGAGTCATTTACTGTTAAATGAATATTGATTATTCGTCCCTAGTGGAGTTGCCAAAAATGTTGATCCTATCTTCCTACTAGGAAAAAAAGTCAACCTCCTAGGGTCTAAATGAAGGTCCCTCTATGTTTTTAGAAAAGTGGTACTCCTCTTTATGAACACACTCAAATAAATTAAATTAATATTAAAACATTAACATATGAAATTGTTGGTGGACTAGGTGTTCTTTCAAAAATGCAAGGAAAGATATAGAAAAATATGTAAAAGTTGAAATGTTAAGGATGATATCCATCCATTCCATCACAACAAGAAAATAACATTGAAGCATATCAAAGAGTAGACACATGATAACAAAATTCAGATATACAACAAATATAGAATAATTTTGTTCATGTATAATCATAAAGAGCATGGGAAATACATTCACGAGATTCATATAGCTTTAAACAAGTTTTTGAATCACAAATGAGATGATCTCTTGAAAAGGAGCTCTCTGCTAGAGTCAAATAATATTCCAGATTTAATTTTTGAAAATGTTTAATACTTAAGGAAGTCAACAAAACCATAATACCTAATCACAAATTAAAATGCATCGATCCCATGGGGGACTGAGATTAGAATCTCGCAAATTGTGACATAAATAAGATACTTGGAAGAAGAAGAAAAAGAGGTACAATCGGGGTCTGGCTTAAATGACGCAAATTACAATCAAGAAAGTTAATTGATCGAAAGTTGAGAGGAATGAAGGGAATACTTCAAGAATGAAAATAATCAAAAAATGTTGAAGGATGGAATCTATCTATGCTAAAGTCTATGTTGTACTTTATTGTTGAAGATGAAGTTGATGTAATAACTATTTGACATTTTTTGTTTGAATATTTTTGTGGTAGGATTTTCATAGGTGAGAATTTAGAGAATTATCCACAATAGTCATTTTTTATATATCAATGTTTCAAGTCTCAAATAAGACTCATCATGAGGATATGATATGAGAGGACATAAAGGAAAAATGATATAAATAAATACAAATTAAAAAAAAAAATTAATAATAATAATAATCAAGGAAAAGAGTGGAGTATGACATAACAAATTCAAGGGAAATAAAGACTAAAAAATTAATGAAGAATAAGAGGAAAGAAATAAAATAAATAAAACAAGAAAGAATGAAAAAAATAAAAATAAAAATTAGAGAAGGAAGAAAAATGAGGAATGAAAAACAAAAGGAATGAGGAAATGAAAGAAAAAATAAAAGGAAAAGATTTCCTACCCTACATTCGTGGTACCACTGATAAGATTTCTAAGGTTCTCAAGAAGAATGGTATTATTACATCATTTAAGCCCCTTGAGACCATAAGACACAAAATGAGATTGGTTAAAGATAAGGTTGATCAAATTTAGTTCAAGGGGGTTTACAAGATCAATTGTTCCTGTAGAAAGTGCTACATTGGGGAGACTAGTTGATCATTTAAGATTAGATTCAAAGAACATGGGGTAGATATCAAGAATGAAAGAATATGCTTCTCATCTCTTGTGGAGAATTCCTCCAAAACTAAGCACCACCTATGCCTTGAAGATTCTAATATCATCACTAAAGAAGATCATTATTTCAAACACAAAATTAGATAAACATTGGAGATCATCAAACAGCCTAACAACCTAAACAGAGATGGTGGTACTGAGGTAAGCACTAGTTGGATCCATTTAATCTCACATATCCAATGAATTTTTCCTTCATCTCCTTTCTTCCCTCACCCTCTCCTTTGTTTTTCTTTGTTTTAAAAAAATTCGTTGTTTATTTTATTTTAATTTATTTTTTATTCCTATTTTATTTATTTTACTCTTTTATTCTTCTTTTTTATTATTATTTATTGTATTATTTTATTTTTTCTTTCCTCCTCTCTTTATTTTACTTTATTTTTTCCCTCCTCTCTCTCTTCCTTTTATTTCATTCATTTCCCTTCTTATTTTACTCATTAATTTTTCTTTTTTTATCTTATTACTCTTCTTTTCGTAGGGTTCATTTTTCCTATAGGCTTCCCTTTCTTCTTGTTTTTTCTCTCTTATCATTTTTATTTATCTTTATCATTATTCTAATTCCCTCTTTTATTATGCTTTCCTTTTATAATCTTCTTATTCTATTCTATAATTTATTCTTATTTTTATTCGTATTTATATTTATTTTTATTATTATTATTATTATCTTTATTTTTATATTTTTATTTTATTAATTTATTATTTATTCTCTCTCTTTGTTTTCCTTTATTATTTCTTCCATTTCCTCACTCCTTTGTTTATCATTCTTCATTTTTCTTCCTTCTCTTATTTTTATTTTTCTTCTAAAACTATTCCTTTCCTCTCTAATCCTTCTTCTTTTTCTATTATTTATTCTATTTTGTTTTTAGTCTTATGTTAAATTCTTTCTTGTTTTATTTATTTTTTTATTTCCTCTTATTCTTCATTAAGTTTTTACTCTTTATTTCTCTTGAATTTGTTATGTCAGCTGATGAGCCCCAAAAATGTACAATTATTTGGGCTCATTCAACTTCCTAATTTGGCTTAGTCCACCATTCTCATTTGTTTATTGCATGTTTTTTATTATTTTTATGTTAATAGGGTGAATTTGGTTAGTCATTATGCCAACAAGTCTAATGGGTGCTTTGTGTAGCCTTGTTGGTCAACTTGGAGACAAAATTGAAGGTCTTAATGAGCACTTGGCAGCCAAATTCGTGGGAGAACAAGCTAGAGGATTTGTAGGAAGGTGTCCCCCTCATTTATGGGCCCTTACCTCGAATTCTCCACCGTCAGCTCGGAGTTCAAAGGCCACCAAATCAATTAGCACAAGGGCAGCCAAGCAGCTCGGAGTTCAAAGGCCACCGAATCAACAAATCAAGGGCAGCCAAGCAAGTCAAGTTGGACTGCTGTTAACCACAAGTCAAGGGCAGCCAAGCAAGTCAAGTTGGACTGCTGTTAACTGCAAGTCTTGGGCAGCCAAGTCCCTAACTTTTAGGAGGACTGTTGGGTCCTCAAATTTGTATAAATAAGAGAGCTTATGGCCTCATTTTGGTTAGCTAGTAGGCAGTCATTTTTAGCTAGCTGGTAGTTAGTCATTTTTGGTTAGCTAGTTATTTTGTTTTAGCCATTAGTTAGCTAGTTTGTAATTCGATTTGTAGGCCATGGATTAGTTTTGCTTTCAGCTCTTTCTCAAGCTCTCCTTGTGGACAGTTTTGATGTAACTTTTCATTCTTGGTTAATAAAAATGAATCCAGCTTTGCACCAGCTCTAAATCTCTCTTGGGAGGCTGTAGTTCTTGGGGTTGGGCCCATCTCAAGCGCCCAGTACCTCCCTTGTTTATATTTATGTGTCTTTGCTGCATTCTCATAATAAAATCTGCTATTTGAATTCATTGCATAAGTAATTTAGGTTGATGCATTTTTGGTTTGGTGACAGTCATAATCTTTGGTTTCATTTACACTCCTCTTTCTCGTTCCATTACCATCTCTTCCATCTTGATCACGCATGCAAGCATATCTCTTCCTACCATTCCATCACTCCTCCATCACTTCAAACCTTCACGGCCAAGCATCCTGTAGAATTGCACAAAACATCCTGTAGAAGACCTACAGGACTATCCTGTAGTAACCTCTGAGTATCCTGTAGGATCCCCTGCAGACATCCTGTAGGAGGCCATTCACTCGGTTGCCGAGCTTCTGAACGTGGAAAACCTCTGTGGATGGATGCTAAGGGTCCATAGGGACCTCACCTAGCCTCCCCAACCTGTTCCACGCTTTCCTGCCTTCTCCATCCCATCTGCACAACCAAAACCCAATTAGCACGCAGTCACAATCATTCCACCCACTTAAAGGAAAAATAAAAAAACATGTCTTTTATGACGTAAGCAATTTAGATCCATGCATTTTCACTTATTAGAGATAGTAGCAGCATTGGTAGAAGTTTCCTTCACGTCATTTGCATTATAGAGGCTAGACTAGTTAAATTAGGGTTTCCTAGGTTTACATACTTTGATTTGCTTTCAGTTCATTATTGTCAAATAGATTAGTCTCCTTTGAGCTAGCTTTCGTCCATCATTGATAAAGCTTCTTCTGTGAGCCTATAGAATTTGGCTTAAGCCCTAGCGGACTTGTGCCAGCTGACCAAGTGACAGCTGCGACAAGAGCTAGTACTTGTGCATATAGCACCGCCGCTTCCAAGTTTGCACGAACTACCGGGTTGATAAAATTAAGAGACAGGAAGCCCCAGGAGTTGTAGC